>CAODLS011470289.1:0-15295 GCA_948243855.1 Flueggea neowawraea | reverse complement strand
CGTAGGGGTTGAACCAACCCGGCGGACATGTTTGGGGAAAGTGTTCTATGATGAAGAGCAGGCAGAGTGATTCAAGTCTTGATAAGGGTATCGCCGAATTTGGTAGAGAAGAATGATAGAATTCCATATCAGATGGGTGAGAGGAGTGAGTTGTGAGCTTATGTTCAAGGAATACAGTGGTTTCAAGTTTCATCCTATCCTGTTTGACGAGTATAAAAAATGGGAACCATTATGCGGATAGTGCAAATGGGCCCCTTGTGCCTAACTTTGGTACCGGTACTGCATGAATCCACTGACGAAAAAGGAGGAAGTGACGCATTGTTGAGACTTGATAGGGCCAGAATCAGCCAGTAGTTTGTTTTCTGCTGAAACTGGTGGGGGTCTTCGCAAAGATGGACGATCATGGTCTTCACTCTATCACAAGTCACAAATGTGTGCAACGTTAGACATTAAAGTTCTCCATCACTAACACGTAAGTTGACACATTTCATTGCCTTTTTATTTAATAAATTGCTAATTTAGGAATGTTGTTTTAATTACTATTAAAACGCGCAAGAGAACAAATCTTCCATTTAAAGAATCTGCCAAAGTGCAGGCGTAGGAAGAGCTAACACAAAGGTATCCATTTCTTGGTGGCAACCAGTGATTCTTTTCTGTCCTCTCCTCCAATTTTCTCTACCTCGTCCTCTTGTTTGAGACCCAATTTTCTCTACTCTTTGACCTCCAAGTCTCTGCGTTGTGGACTGAAATTAAGCCCTTAACCTCTTGGTTAGTGATTTCATTCATTGCAACTTGCTTGAGGCCATCCTTACTCTTACCAACAACTAAACCTTCTCAGATAAGCAAGACACAAAGCCCTTTCTTGTCTTCTCCAAATCCCAAGTTTGCATCTTTAAGAAAAACCCACCATAGAATCCAATCCAGCAACTTCGATAGCACCATTCTTGAACTGAAACCTGAGTGGAAACCAGAGTTTCTGGACTTTGATCTGCCATGGTTTGATTCTGCTGGTGGCCGCTCTCGCTTTGATGTGATTGTTATTGGCACTGGCCCGACTGGTCTCCGTCTCGCCGAGCAAGTGTCTCGTTATGGGATTAAGGTATGTTGTGTTGATCCTTCACCACTTTCAGTGTGGTCTGACAATTATGGTGTTTGGGTTGATGAGTTTGAGAGCTTGGAGCTTGTATATTGTTTAGACAAAACGTGGCCTATGACTTGTGTCTACATTGATGAACATAGGACTAAGTATCTGAACCGTCCTTACGGTCGTGTTAGTAGAAACAGATTGAAGACAAAATTGTTGCAGAACTGTGTTTATAATGGAGTTAGATTCCATAAAGCTAAGGTTTGGAAAGTGAATCATGAAGAATTCGAGTCTTCAATTGTTTGTGATGATGGAGTCGAGATAAAGGCTAGCTTAATCCTCGACGCGAGTGGTTTTGCAAGCACCTTTGCCGAGTATGACAAGCCTAGAAATCATGGTTACCAAATCGCTCATGGTATTTTAGCAGAAGTTGATAACCACCCGTTTGATTTGGACAAAATGGTTCTTATGGCCTGGAGAGATTCTCACATGGGAAACGAACTGTGTTTGCGTGCAAGCAATTCGAAACTTCCAACGTTTTTGTATGCAATGCCATTTGATGCAAACTTGGTGTTCTTGGAAGAGACATCCTTGGTGAGTAGGCCTGTGTTGTCATACATGGAAGTGAAGAGAAGAATGGTGGCAAGATTGAGACATTTAGGGATCAAAGTGAAAAGGGTTTTAGAAGATAAGTGTTTGATCCCAATGGGAGGAACTCTTCCTAGGATGCCCCAAAGTGTTATGGCATTTGGTGGGACATCAGGACTAGTCCACCCATCAACTGGTTAGATGGTGGCTAGGACCATGGCTCTAGCCCCTGTTGTGGCTAGTTCCATTGTGGAGTGCCTTGGCTTAACCAGGATGATTAGAGGTAGTGCTTTATACCATAAGGTGTGGAATGCGTTGTGGCCATTGGAGAGGAGGTGGGAAAGAGAGTTCTACTCATTTGGGATGGAGACATTGTTGAAGCTTGATCTTAATGGGACTAGGAGGTTCTTTGATGCATTTTTTGATTTGGATCCTAATCAATGGCATGGGTTTCTGTCTTCTAGATTGTCTCTTTGGGAACTTGCCTTGTTGAGCTTGTCTTTGTTTGGGAATGCCTCAATGCCTTCACGGTTTGATATCATCACCAAATGTCCTAAACCACTTGTTAGAATGATGGCCAATTTAGAACTTGATACCATTTAATGATGCAAGGTTGTCTCATGTATCAACTATTCAATTAAATAAAAAATTATTTAATTGATTATAAGAAGGAGAACCAAAAATTTAGTTATTTATTTGTTTATCTTTTTACATAAAAATATGGGCTTCCCAAATCCCAGCAATAGCCTATAACTAATGTTATAATAGCTCAAACAATCTTTTTTTATTGTGCAATATGAAGTCATAATATTTTATGATTTAAATAAATTAATAATTTTTAATATAAATTAGAAATTTCTATAATTTTATAATTTTTTTTGTATATATGCACCAATTTGAATTGTAGGAAATTGTTATTTTTACTACCCGTCTCAAAAAAAAAAGCAAAAAAAAATGCCTTGTTACCCTATTTTTGATCCAACACAAGGAAATAATTAAAAAAAAAAGAAGCAAAACACAAGAGTTAATTGTATCTATTGCTGCTAAACTTTTTAAAATATTACAATACACATGCTAAACTTCATTTTATTTCAATAAAATAACAGGTTTTATAAAAGACAAAACTGATTCCCATTTTGATTTTTGAGTTGTATGCTACAATTGGATACATGACATGCCTCATAGAAAAAAAGCTGCCACATCAGCTTCCTGTCCCAAAACCCCATGGTCATATTTTACAGTTTTTTGTTTTTATTAATTGCCTATGCCAAGAAAAAGGTCAGATTTTATACTCTTAATATAGAGTTGATGTATGATCATATGCCACGTTATTATCCAACGTGGACACCATTTAAATTAACACAATTATACCGTAGTTTTTGGTATGAAATGAATTTTAAATTTATTTTATTTGAAATGAAATGGAATGAAATCTATGGATAATTGTATTTAAAAATAAATTAATATATTTAGTTTCTTTGTTGAATTCTTTATTTGAAATGAATTTTGTATTTAGAATGAGTAGTAATTTGTAATTATTTATTTTTCACTGTGGTGTAAGGTTAATTTTGTCAAATCGATAGAAATATAAAATTCATTTGCAAATTTCACCTTTTTTTTTATAGGATTTGCAACTGAATAAAAATTAACAAAAACAAATTTCTTCGTTTGCAAACGAAGAATTTGAAGATTTTAAAAAATAAACCAAATAGGGAAAATTTAACATTTATATTAAAATAAAATTCAAATTTTGATAAATCAACCCAAGTTTCCAAATATAAAAAATATCAAATAAAACAAATTGAATTTGACAAATGTCATTTTTGCAAAAAAATCACGATGTTTTTGCCAGAAATTGATTTTTTCGCAAAAAAGATAAATTTCATGTGAGAAAAAAAATCTAATCTCCCATAAGATCTCCAATTGTCTCCAAATGTCTCTGAATGTATTCAAATGTCTCCAAATCACAATTTGTTATGTAAAATTTGATTTAGTAAATTTTTGATGCATTAATTGTTTAGATTAAATGTATCCAAATTACAATTTTTTAATATAATTTTTAGAACCTTTTCGTTGGTCTCCGAAATGTATTCAAATGTCTCCAAATTTAGACGAATGTCTCCAAGTGTATCCACAAGTCTGAAAGAGTTTACAAAATTTTAAATCTATAAAACTAAATTAAGCTCACTTATTTATTTTTGACAAATTTAATTCTGTTTTGTTTAATAATAATTAATTAGGTCTCCCAATGTCCCCAAATTTAATTCTGATGGTCTGCACGAGTCTTCAAATGTCTCCGCAGGTCTCTAAATGTCTCTGCACGTCTCTAAATGTATCCATCCTTACAGAAAATTAATATAATTCAAAAAAAAAAATCAACTAAAGCCAGTAAAAACAACCTAAACACACACAATTAAAGTCTTTTCTCATTTTAAACAATAATAAAATAATTTCTAATTTTTTTTAACAACAAGGATATTTTTATAAATTTAAGAAAAATAAATAAAGAGGTAGCAACTAGGGTTTGGAACCCTAGCCGCCGCTAGCCCTCACCACCACTCCCTTCCTTCATTATTTGGGCCGACAAAGACAAATCAGGAAGAGAAAGACCGAGGTGGAGGAGTAGACGTCATCGATCTTCCCCATATGACGATGGTAGATCGACAGTCACGACCCGTTTTCGGACCATGACCGACGTGCAAGGCGGACCGTCTGTGGGAGCCCAGCCCATCTCACACAAGCCTCAGAGATCAAACATTCTGCCCAACTTATTGATTAAAGTCGTTGTCAAAACATTTGTAAAATATGAAATATTGTATACTGAAATCATAAGTATATATATAATATCATATAGTAAGTTATACAAAACAAATTATAATATCAGAGTATAAGAATAAATCCAAAAGGACAAAATCAGACCTAGTAACCCATTAGAAACCCGGTATAAAGCTCTAACAAAAAATAAAAGGAGCTCGAACCAAGAGAGCACTCACTATCAATGGACACCTCACTAGGTACAGAATGCCAGACGGTTGCCAAATGGCAAAATGAGAACCTGTGAAATGAGATAAAGAGGATGGACAAGGAGCAGAATAAAAGGGGTAAGAATTCCTAGTGAGAAAACGACACTCCAAAGCGGCACCAGGCCTCACAAAAACTGTTTTTGAAAACATTTCAAAAATATTGCATGCAAATATAAGTGTATATACGTATACATGCTAATACCGAAATATAGTTCGAAAACTCATTTTGAAAAAATTTGCATCTAAAGCAAACAACAGACAGAAATATACATGATATATATATAAAATATATAGTATAACTGGGGTTGATATGAGACCTGAAACTGACTGATAAATAAATAATAGGGTGAACTTTGTCACCAAACTGATACTGAGTACATGTGTCTGGCCGGACACACGGCTACCATAAACTCTAGTAATCGGGCATTGACTGCGCATTGGTATACCAAAAGCTACGTTTACCCTACGTAGCACAGATGTCTCATTCCGAAATATATATTTATAACACATATGCTGAGGAAAAATCATTTTACAAAGAATATTTATACACCATATAAATATTCAAAATCTGAGACTGAATTAATTTGCAGAAAAATATTTATAAACCTTACAATTATTATTTATCAAAAACAAAAAACTGATTATTAATAATCACATAATCCAGATTATTAATTAGTCAAACCATTATTATTCCATTCTCAGAGTAATGGCGAACACAACAAAAATATATAATTTAGGAGACAATCTATGTGTATGAAGTTTCCATTTCACTCACCTGGTATCCAAAACTATGAATCCAGTCAAACACCACTAGCAGGTAGCTGATCCTGCTAATGAGCACAGGAAGCTGAAAAAATACAAATATCACCATTTATTAGAATTAAACACTGGTACTGTTGCGGTATCAAATGCATGATATGCAAATGCAGATATGGACACTCACTTAACTATGAAAAAAAATTATTTCGGTCGAAGATCTTACACTGAAACCTCAAAAATCGAAATCTACGAGAAAAACTAGTTGGGTCCTTGAATTTTTGTAAAATTATGTTTTAGTCCTCGACCCAAGTAAAATTATGAAATGGTCCTTAAAATTTTCAAAAAATTCTATCAGGTCCTCCAAGTAGTCAGAAATTCAAATAGAGTTCTCAAACTCTCAAAAATTGAAAATTAGTCCTTAAACTCTCAAAATATCAAATTGCTCCATATATTAAAAAATATAAGAACTAGTCCACAAGTATGCAAATATCAGAATTGGTCCTTGCTACAGAAAACTACACGAAAACATCCTTAAACCCGAAATGATCGAAACCCGATGTTCTAAACTATTGACATTACCTCAAATCATCCTCTAGAACATAAATATATCAATAATTACATTAAACAACCTCAAAATCATCCAAACTCGTCACCAATTTCGGACCAAACCCTAGCCTCAACTAGAACTCATGAAATCCATCGATTTAAGGCTTGTTTCGTGTTGCTTTAAGTCCTATCTAACTTATTTAACATCCTCTAACATCAGAACACTGCAAAACATCCTAAAATTGAAACCCTAGTTCAACTCGTCCAAAATTCGATCCATGAATTAAATGCATAAAACTGACGTTAATAAAAAAAGACGTGTTTCTTACCTCAAAAATGGATTAGGAATGTTGGGGAAGCAACGTGGGAGCGTTTTGAAGTGATTTGAGTGAGAGAGATGAGATAGATAGAAGAAATGACGAAGGGTCGGGTTTTGAGTGTTTTTAAGGTGTTTTGCACAAAGGCAATGTACGTCTTTACTAGGGTCAACATATGTTATCGGGGTCGAAACCACATTCAGTCGCTTCTGTTTCAAATATAACATACGTTGCACTACGCCAACATACGTTGTGCATGAACACAACGTATATCACGATCCAATTTAACGTACGTTGATCATCTTGCGAATTTTCCAGATAATGTATATTGTGCTCTTACACCAACGTACGTCTTGACCCCTCCAGCTTCCATACTTGACGTCTCTCACTTCTGAACTCGTTCCAAACCATCCTCAATGTCCCTCAACTTTTAACACATCAAAAATGCATTCGACCACCAAGATCGAACACCAAATCATCATCGACATCACGTTAGAATGAGCGGAATATTACATCGGCTAACAAAGGATGGGTGAAGGTGAGTTGAGACGCGAAGAGAGAGAAGTTTTGACGAGAAAAGGACGACCGAGACGACGCAAAGAGAGAAGCATTAAGGAGAGCAGGCGACAGGCTGAGCTAGGCGAGAGAGCGACATAGAAAGGAGGAGAAGGAGAGGTAGAGAACATAGTAGAAAGAGTGGTAGAGAAGAGAGAGAATGAGGAGAAGAGAAAAGGAGAAAAGACGAGAAGGAGCGACGACAAAGTAGAAGGTGAGGGGCAGTGACGAGGCTGAGCTAGGGTTTCAAGATGGGGCTATTAGGATTTCAAGAGAGATGACAGATTGAGAGAGGAGGGGAGGAGAGAGAAAGAAAGTGTGGGAGAGGAGAAGAGAGAGAAATGATGAGAGAGAATTAAGATTATGATATTTAGAGAGAATTGATTTTTATTTGATTGAATGTATTATTTTTCAAAGAATTAAGATTATGATATTTAGAAAATTGAACAATAAAAAGATTGGTATTTTACTAATTAGAAAATATATATTTTTATTTATTAAAATTAAAAAATTTATATTAACGTCTGTTATAATTAGTTCAACCAAATACAGGTATAAAAATTAAAAATTAAGATTTACTAATGAATTCCGAAAAATTCGCTGGAATTCATTTATATCAGAGAGACCTACACATGATAATTATAAACTGTAAATTGAAGAAAGTCAGTGGAGACAAACTGCTATTTCTTGACCAGTACCAGCAAAGCAAAGACGAATCTCTACGCGAATTCCACCATACACCCACATATAAACACAAACCCTGTTTGTGTTCGTTAGTTCGTTAATTGGGGTTCCTTTCTGAATCCAAATCACTCCATCACATGAGGCCGATACGGCTTCCCGAACCCCCCAGCCCCACCATGGGCGTCCCCGAGATCTTCGAAGGCGGCGCCAACGGCGTTATTCGGCGCGCTGTTGTCATCGGCACCTGCTTCCCTGGCTCCGAGAACCAAAATCTAGGCTTGGTTCGCGCGCTCGGCCTTGCCGATAAACAAGTCTTATATGTCAGTTCAATTTTTTTTCTTTAAGCAATTTTGTTCTTAATTGTATTTAAAGTTGATCACTTTTGTGTTTCCTGTGTTGCAAATTCAATAAAGGTGTTAGCTTTGTTGTGTTTTTGTGCGCGTGGCGGCGAGTTACGAGACCGAAGGGCGGAATCAACGAGTGATTGCATTGGCTTCCGGTTTCTGTTCGCAAGAAATTGGAGTATTTGATTAGGCAGATATGTGTTTACTCGAGGATTATAGCGGCTGGAGGGAGGAAACTTTTTCCATCTCCTTTACAGAATGGTGGTGGTGGTGTTGGGTTGTCATCAGTTTTGGAAGCTGATGTTAAGCAGGTCGTGAACATGGCTCGTGAGAGTTTTGAAAAGTAATTGTCCTGTTTTTGAATTTTGGTTATTTGAGTTGTTCATTGCTTCCAAAAATAATGGTACTGATAAAAATGTGGAGAAACGATAATTGCTAGATCAATTTATTGTATAGGAATGCTTTAGGTCAAATGCTTTGATGTTAACTATGACAATGCATGATTTTTCGTTCTTTTCATTTTTTTCTGCCCTGTAACATCTGAAATTCTTGCCTTTAATATGTGTGATTTTCAGGGATGGTCCATTATTGGTTGTTGCTTCTGGCAGAGATACTATTTCTGTTGCAAGCTCCATAAAACGTTTAGCATCAGAAAATGTTTTCCTTGTCCAGGTGATTATATTGACCTCTCATTTTCAGGTTGAATTGCCTTTTTGGTAAGTTATGAGTTGTTACAGTAGGATTTTCCTGTAAATAAGGGTGTTTGGAAATTAAATTTATCACTGGAAATTAAATAAGGGTGTTTGGAGAATGTCATTCAGAGCTAGAGCATATTACTTATTCCTCTTTCTCACACTAACTTATTTGCTTTCTTTTGGAACTTCTATTTTGCAGATTCACACTTGAATAGGTTTGACTTGGTGATAACTCCTCGTCATGATTATTATCCTTTGACTCCTCAAGCACAAGAGCAGGTGCCTCATTTCCTCCAAAAGTGGATAACTCCGCGTGAACCACCTGATGAGCATGTGGTATGTTTATGATAATTGATTTTGTGAATCTGCTTTATTTGGAAAGCTTTTACCTGTTAAAGATCGAAACTTACACCTATGCACCTTGGAATCTAGTTTCTTACCACAGGAGCACTGCATCAAATTGATTTCTCTGCTCTTCGTAGTGCTGCAAGCATGTGGCATGACCAATTTGCACCTCTGCCAAAGCCCTTACTGGTGGTTAATGTTGGATGGCCTACAAGTACTTACCCTTCATACTTGAAATATTTTAATTTCTTCTTTTTTTGGCCTCTTCTCTTCTCTGCACGACTCTTAGTCTGTCTTCTTTGTTATTGTTTGCTTATAATGTCAACAGTTACACAGTAGTCTAGGCTAGTTCGTCACATTTGATGGAATTTTTTGGGTTATTGGATAAAAATAAATGATTAATGACAATATTCCCAAAAAAATTGGTGCCTTCTCAAAAAGAAAAAGAAACAAATTCCAACTTTTAGTGCAAGGTTTAATCAATATAGTGCCCCTTATCCAGACTAGAAGTCTCCTTCTCAACAGGCATTCCCATGGTTTCATACGGGAAATAATCTCTTGCTATATGCATATAGTGAAATAGCACCCAATGACAACCAGAGAAACATTTTGAAGTAGCATTAAATTTTAAATATTGTGAAAAAAAAATTAAACAATTAGGCTAAATGGGTCTCATAGTTTTCTCTTTTTCTTCTTGCCTTTTATTTACATTATGTAGAACCTGAGATAAGAGGTATTGCTTTCAATTTTTACCGTTCACCTTGGATCTATTGTAAAATGTCAATTGTTTTATTACTTAAATAATTTTTAACAGGTCACTGTCGATATGGAGCAGACCTTGCAAAGCAGTTAACTGCATCCCTGCTTAGTGTTCTTGCTAGCTGTGGGACAGTTAGAATTTCTTTCTCAAGTAGGACAACTCAAAAGGTAAACATGTCATATTTTTTCATGATTTCTTAAGGTTCTCACTCAATAATTGATATTCAATTTTTTGTTTTTCCTTTGTGATTACGCATACAGGTTATAAATATTGTGATAAAAGAACTTGCAGATAATCCAAAAGTGTACATATGGGATGGTCAAGGTACATATTCATACATAAACATTTTATATTTCCATTAGTTCAGGATAGATTTGAAATGTTTTAATGGGATCACTTCAGAGCCAAATCCTTACATGGGACATTTAGCTTGGGCAGATGCATTTGTCATCACAGCAGATTCAGTCAGTATGATCAGCGAGGTTTGCAGCACAGGGTATGTGTTAGAATCTGCTTTTATCAGTTACCTAATGATTTCAATATGCTTAAGCACTTTGAATGCCTAATTCATCAGTGAACACTAAGTTAATGTTTGGTATTATTCTTGTAGGAAACCTGTCTATGTCATTGGATCTGATCGTTGTAGATGGAAGTTAGCTGACTTCCACAATTCTCTAAGGGAGCGAGAAGTAGTACGGCCATTTACGGGTTTTGAGGACGTAAGTAAATATGAAATTTTCTTTATTTGTTCCGATGACTTTTTTCTTTCCAACCTAAACTATTAATAAATTATGAAGAATTAACAAAAAATCCATTTATGTATTTCCCACGATTTTTAAACTAGTGCTTTTTAACTCATTTTGTAAAATGTTGTTGCTTTTAACTACTAAACACAACAACATACTGCGTGGGATATAAGCATGCTTTTCATTATGAAATCAGTTTTTACTTTTTATCATGTGTGTACCAACGGAGTGCTGAAGATAAAAAATCCCGTTGGCTTTTGGTGCATCATTTACAGATAATTACATGATGCTGTTTACTCTCTGCATTAACATGATTATTCTGCTCATCTCTTGGCTTCCAGATTTCCGAAAGCTGGAGCTACCCTCCTCTGACCGATACTGCAGAAGCTGCTCGTCGAGTTCATGAGGCACTTGCTGAACGTGGATTGAGAATACGATCATAGAACTTGTTCATAGTAGTTGTTGTTGTAAACATATTTTTTTTAAACTATTTCTTTTGAAGAGGGAAGCTCTTGAAAATAGGTTAATCAATACTACACATAGTTGCACCAACGAGTAGTATTGACAGATTTTGATTTGATTCTTTACCCATATGGGGGTTTTGAGATGTTATGCTTGTAAAATAAAGGCTTGATTGATTAGCACGGATTGTAATATAGGCAGAGTGGCAGCCATTTTTTCCATATTTACTAAAAGAGCCTCTGATGCCTGGCATCTTGTTTCTTTATGGGAATAATTCTTGTATGGTGGATTGATCTTGACGTGCAAAACCAAGAACAAGTCTAATGAAATGAAATTTCATCTCATTTTTAAGATCATGTTGATGGCACATCGCAAACTGGTTAGTTTTATTGTTTTCTTTATTGCTTGTAAAGCTTGTCGTTGATGAGAATTAAACAGTTCTTTTAAGCTCGGTCATAGGCGTCCAGTATCCACCTTAGCCACTGCGTGGTGGATCTGCAGCGGCTGTAGCACCGATTGTTGGCCGTTCTTGTGTTCCCATAAAATTAACCAAGTACAAAGTGCTGCAAAATGCTTTTCTTTGATCACTTATGAAGCAAAAACGAAACGATCCAATCTGCAACTAAAATGGAAATGTACATGTTCGATTGTCGTGTGGTGGGGAAATTAGAGCATTCAGATATATGCTTATCTCATCTTCTTTGATCTGATATACTCTCGTTTCATCAAAAGAACTGGTTATGAGTTCATATGATGATCTCACCAAGCGCAAGATCGTAAAATTACTGGCATATTTGAAGTGGAGCAAGTTAGATATCTGCAACCACTCCTCTGCATTAAAGCTGCACACGGAAACAAGAAAATCTAAACCACTTTGGTATCACCCTATTTGATCTATCCCCCTATATATATACCTTCATTCTTCATTGCATTTCATATCTAGCTCTTTAACTTCATTCAAAGATAATCCTTCTTAATCCTCTTTACTATACTCTCCAATGGAGTCGGGTAAGAGTGGCGAAGCAACCAAAATCACCGTTGAAGAGCCAAAGGCCAATGATAAAGGAAAAGGCATTGCTGGTGCTGCTGCTGCTCCTGTCGCGGTCAGCACGAAAGCTGTCCAACACTCGAAAGGAGGATGGCGAAAAGGAGTTGCCATTTTCGACTTTGTTGTCAGGCTGTGTGCCATTACAGCTGCTTTGGCTGCTACTAGCGCTACGGGAACTACGGAACAGACTCTTCCCTTTTTCACTCAGTTCTTCCAGTTCCATGCAGAGTACAATGACCTCCCTCCTTTCATGTATGCAGAACCAATTCAAGACTTAAATTTCAATGCAGAACAATATAATAATGATCCTTTCTTGGCCGTAACTTATTCTTCTGTATATATGCAGGTTCTTCGTGATCGGAAATGCCATAGTTAGTGGATACCTCATCCTCTCATTGCCTTCTCAATTGTCTGCATTGTCAGGCCTCGTGCGTCAGGACCGAGACTCCTGCTCATCATCTTCGACACAGTGAGTTGAAGATATTTTATAAAACCAACGCCCGCAAATTCTTCCCTCCAATTCGTTTAAAACATGTTGTTAATCAAGCGCCTACACGAAGCGCTGGCTTTAAGCATAGTTTTGACAACAACATAGTCTATGAGACTACAACATTATGGTCTCTGAGACTAATATTGCTGTTTTTTTTTTTTATAGAAAGTGTATAACCAACTCGGGAATTAGAACATTGACCGTTTACATTGCTGCAGGTGGCAACGGCTGTGCTGATTGCCTGTGCATCGACAGCTGCTGATACGGTGTATATAGCTCATAGTGGGAATCCGAGCACAAACTGGAATCCGATTTGTCAACAGTTCAATAACTTCTGCCAGCAAGTGAGCAGTTCTGTGATTGCATCCTTCATAGCAGCACTCTTGATGCTACTTCTGATTGTGTTATCTGCTTTTGCTCTCCGAGGAACCCACTAAAGAAGAAGACTGTAAGTAGGCCGTCATGGAATGGTCTCGGCTTGCTGTTTCATTTCATTTCTATGTTTGTAAAGGTCTGTTCTGTCATTGCCTGCTCAAGCGCAGGCCAACTGTGTGGTTTCACTTTGATGCGTTTCAAAGCTTTGTGGAACATTTCACCTATCAAATGAAAAGAAAAGAAAAGAAAAAAAAAGGAAAGCTTTGTGTAACATTTGATTTGGTGTTAATGCAAAAATACAGCGTATATCTTTAGCTTTAATTAATTATTTATGTACCTTTCGAAGTTCTTTCTTGTTCCAAATAAGAATTTCAGCTATAATTATGAGAGTGACCGTGGATAAATTTATGGTACTAGAATCATTTTTACCATTAAGAGGCACAAAATTCGATTATTAGTAAGAGCAAATATAATTATTTATGATGAAATTTGCTGCTAAGATAAATAATGGGCGGTGAAATTCACAAATTTCTTCATAAATTCAATTCTTACATTAACTAAAATTTTTAAAATTATTTTGAAATCCTGAATGATCTTTTCACTTATTACATAGTATTTGCATACATGTATATCAATTTCTTTATTTTTTTAATCATACAATCAATTAAATTAATTAGCTGTGGGGTACTAGAACAATTAGTTGGGCCTCCTCGGTAAATATAAGACATTCTGGTTTAAGTTTTACAGCACGCAGTAGTACTTAAAACCTCCTCCTGAAAAGTTGAAGGCTAAAAAAACAATTAAATTTATTAATTTAATAGTTTACTCTTGTAATTAACTTCTTAATTTGTTAAAAATATCACTAATTAAAACTTAAAAAAGATCTTACAAATATTTACAAACGCAAGTGACATTCATCAACTAGAGAATTCTTACATGTTAAAAAAAAAAACCTGGAGAATTCTCTAAAAATAAAAGAGAAAAAAAATCGAGACCCTTTTTTTTAAAGAAAAACACTCCTATTATGTAATTGGACCATGTTTGGTTTACGTAAGTAAAGAATCCATAAGTCTGGAGTCTGAACAGAGGGTTTGGTTCTGTCTCACTGACCAAAGTTTCAGTCGTCCAAACAGTTGACACCCAGACACGTCACCACCTTTCTTTTCTCTTTGGAACTTTCATTTCCCAGGTGTGTATTTAAACCACAAGCGCCACGCACGATCATGGACTCGCCACGTGTAATCCCATCGTCTCCTCTTTAATACTTTTATTGCCCTTTTTCCGCGTAAATTAGACTTTAATTTAATTAAAAATTAATTTGATAAAAATTAAGAGTTCGACAGTATATAACATATAATATATTTAAACCACAAGCGCCACACACGATCATGTACTGGCTACGTGTAATCCCATCGTCTGCTCTTTAATACTTTTATTTCCTTTTTTAATTTAATTAAAAATTAATTTTGTAAAAATTAAGATATATAATATATAATATATTTTAATAATTGATAATAAATAAATATAAAAAATAGAGAAATAAATATTTTTTAAAAAAAATTATATACTATAGATTATTTAAATATACTATATACTGTCACCCCCAAATATATTATATAGAATATAACTAAATTGGCCTTTACACACCACGTTAAAAATTTCTCTCTCTCTCTCTAGCTTTATTAGATAAAAAAAAAAAAAATCCTGCTTCGTAACCAAGTTATTTCTTTGCCTTTTTATTGCCCCCACAACGTTGTCGTTTTTGCCATTTCTATCTGCTTTTTTGGTGTCAAGCCCTAGAGGCAGAGGGGCTCCGGACTCGTATTATGAATTGCTGTTTCTTCTTGTAGATCTCGATCACCGATTCTTTTCTTCACACTGTCTTTTTTTGTGTAGGTGAGTCATATCTTGGCTATACTCGTCCAGAGTGAACTCTAGGGTTCTTGGGTTTTGATCTTTGATTGATTTTTTTGCTTTGGGTTTGTTGAAGTGATCGTGTTAGTTTCTGGATTCGTGGGAAATGATGCAATAAAGAGAAAAAGTTTGAACTTTTAAGTGAAGGAAATTGGAAATACGTGAAAAGGATTGGTTCTTTTTGTTTTGAGAATATTTTTATGTGCCTATTGAACTTTAAGTTGAATCTTGTATGTCTTTTAGTAAGTTAATGTTTTTAGAGATTTGGATAGAGTGAAGCGGAGTGAAGCGGAGTGAAGTAAGATTATGAGCATTTTTACTGATTGTTATTTTCTTTACTTTTCTTGGTATTTATTAAATGTTTTTTAACCTGAAAAGATTGTGATTTGTGTGGTGTTGTGTTCTGAAGGAAGAAAGCTGTGATCTTTATTTGTTGATTTTATTTTATTTTTGGTGGAAATGGGTTATGTTGATTGCAGCCTGAGCTTGTGAAGGTGAATTTGGGGTTTCTTCTCCTTGTAAAATCCATCTACTTAAGAGAAGGTTGTTATTGTTTAAAA
>CAODLS011470262.1:0-15204 GCA_948243855.1 Flueggea neowawraea | reverse complement strand
CAAAGATAAAATCTTTATTTGTTTATCATATTTATTTAAATATGATGTTTGGGTATAAGTTTTGTACTATGAGGCTTGTGCGGGATGGGCCGGGCTCCCATAGACGGTTCATTTCGTACGCCGGTCGCGGTCCCGGGAATGGGTCGTGACATATGGAGTGTGTTATTTTGACATGCGATGATTATTCTAAATATCTTCTTTCTTTTTCTTTTTGTAATATAATATAAAAAAATTCTAAAAACAATAATTACATAAAATAAATAAATTAGTATGTACATCAATATAACATTTAAATCAATATATATTATTTTACATATAAATATAGTTTATAAATTTAACACTATGATGAAAAATTTGGTTCGTAAATTTGATGTATAAATTTCTATTTAGCATGTGATTTAGAATAGACTGGCAAAATGTCAATGTATTAGGCTTTTTAAAAATGGAGAATCATATATAAAAATTAATGGTGTTTTGATAATTTCAATCAAATTATGATGATATTAGTTATATTTGCTTAATTTAACGCATGCATATACATTCACTTGATTAATATTATAATATATATATATATAAATTAAAATATTTTATTTTAATAAATATATATACTTCTTTAGAAAGAAGAAATAATATATTTAATTTATGAAAGAATTATAAATAAAATTATAACATTTCATAATAATTTTAAATATTTAATAGTTATAGTTTTTGTCCTAGTTTCATAATATTTTGATTTTTCTCATTGAAGTAATAATTTTAAAAATATTTTTGAAATAAAAATATATTATTTACTGATTTAAATAAAAATATTATAATTTACCGTGCGTAACACAAATATTGCGCTAGTTAAGATAATAATAAAATTGCAACCTATTATAAATGAATACATTAAAGTTGAGATAATTGTAAATATAGTTGGCATAATCAAACATAATATTTTTTTAATATGTTATAAAATTAAGATTATCTTTTTTAAAAAAAAAAACTTCACAAGTCATTTTATTTGCTCACACTGGATATTGAACTTACAATCTCTTAATATTAGAGTTGACTTCAGTACCAACACAATTGTAGTCGTCTCAACTTTAATGTATTAACGTCTTTCGTCATTATCCTTATCTTCGATGGTAGCTTAACTTAATTGTTCAATCAAATTAAGCACACAAAACTACTTATAGTATGAAAAACTAAACTTCTTTTTCTTTTGTATTCTCAAGATTTCATGTGGTTTATTAATGGCACTATTTCTCTTTCTTAATAATCATGACCACTGATAATTCTCTTGTTACATATTTAAACTTTAGCCTTGTTTCTCTATTTTTTTATAAAACATAAATGTTGCTTTTTGGCTCCTCTTTAACTAAAGAAAATTTTCTCTTTATAATGTTGGTGTTCTACTAATTCAGGTTACCTAAATTGCTTTTTTCAAAGTTACATATAAAAAAATAACCCCAACTCGATATTGAACTCTAAGAATTAAAGAAGAATGATCTTACGGTCGTATAATTTCTTCTTTCGTATAATATCTTCTTCAAGCTAAATATTTTGACATACGAACTTGCTATAGTTTACCACACTATTACCTCAATTGAATTTAGTGCTATTATTTTTATAACATTGGTCATGAATACCAAGGTATTATAACTTTTTTAAACCTTAAGTTGAACCTGTTAGCTTTAATTGAACTCCACATCCATTGTTACTAATGAAGTATTGCTTAAATATCATTTTTGAAAGCTATAGTGCACATCTAGTTAGAAGCTGGCCCTTCTCTTTGTCACAGCCCATTTCTGGACCATGACCAACGTACAAGACGAACCATCTATGAGAGTTCGGTCCATCTCACACAAGCCTTAGAGATCAGACATTCTACCCAACCTATTCGATTAAAACAATTATCAAACCATTTAATAAATATAAAATATTTTATACTCAAATCATATGTATATATAGTAAGTTATGCAAAACGAAATCATATTATTAGATAAGTACAAAAATATAATAGAGAGTAAGTATAAATCCAAAAGACAAAATATGACCCAGAAACCCAATAGCAACCCGGTGTAGAGCTCTACTGCAAAGATAAACAGAGCTTGATCAAAAGGGCACTCATTAGCAAATGGAACGCCTCACTGAGTACGAGATGTCTGACGGTTGTTGAATGCCAAAAAGAGATTGCCTAAAAATAGAAATCAAAAGCTGGCAGGAAAGAAATGGGTTAAGAACCCAGTGAGGAAACGACACTCCAGAACGACTCAGAGCCTCACAAAAACCGTTTTAAAAAAATTTCAAAAATACCTTATACAGATATAGATGTATATATACGTAAACACACTAATACAGAGTAACAACTTTGAAATTCATTTTGAAATTGTTTGCAACCAAAGCAAACAACAGGAAAAAACATACCGATTATATATCGTATATCGAAACAGATATGGGACCAGAAACAAACAAATAAATATATAATAAGTGTGGACTCTGCCACTAAGCAAAAATAGAGTACATGCGTCAGGCCAGACACACGGCTACCATAAACCCGGGTAACTAAGCCTTGATTGCGCATTAGTATACCAAATGTTACGTTTACCCTACGTAGCACAGGTGCTCCATATCGAAGTATATATATATATATATATATATATATATATTTAATTATATATACCATATATATATTTATCAGACGAACATAAAAAGTATAAATCATTTTGTAGAAAATATTTATATATACCATATATAAATATTAAATATCAAAAACAAAAATTTTATAAATTAATAATCACATAATCCAGATTATTAATTAGTCAAACCATTAATTATTCCAATTTTAGAAATGAGCCAGATGTAGCAGAAACACATATAATTTTAAAAGACATAGTTTATATGTTTGAAGCTGTCATTTCACTCACCTAGCATCTGAAGCTAATGATCCAGTTAAGCACCACTAGTAGGTGACTGACCATGCTGACAGGAACAGGTAGGTAACATATTTATAGACAGAGAAAATATCAAAATGTGGTACTTGGATTGTGGCAGTACCAAATGCATTATATGCATATGCAGACACTCGTCCGATGACAAAAAAACCTATTTCGATTAAGATATATCGCTCTCGTCTCAAAAATTGAAATCTACATAAAATTATATTTTAGTCCCCGACTTATATAAAATTACCATTTAGTCACTGAGACCTCAAAAAATATGGATTAGTCCTAAAAAATTTCAAAATTTATAAATTAGTCCTCAAAGTATTTTAAAATTACAAGTCAATCATCAAATTTTCTAAAATTACAAATCTAGCTTTAATTTTCTTAAAATTACAAACCTAGATTATACTTTTTAAAAATTATAAATCTGAC
Source organism: Flueggea neowawraea (assembly GCA_948243855.1). Lineage (NCBI taxonomy): Eukaryota > Viridiplantae > Streptophyta > Magnoliopsida > Malpighiales > Phyllanthaceae > Flueggea > Flueggea neowawraea. The sequence goes on along the minus strand of CAODLS011470262.1, from coordinate 11,845 downwards.
CTGGCACGTAAAATATCAAGTCCAGTCCCCCAATTATACAGAATTATATAAAATTATGTTCTTAGTCCTTTCGACAGAAAAACACATTAAAACGTCTCAAATCTCGAACCGATCGAAACCTGGCATTTTTAACTATTCCAATCAACTCACAACAGTCCCTGGAACTTAAATCCAACCTTGGTTTTGTCAAAAACACCCAAAATTCGTCCATTCTAGTCCTCAAATATTCGGACCGAAATAACCCATCTCAAGAAATCCATCGAACCACCATTTCCAACTTAGATCTATGGTTTCGCAGCTCAAGTCCAATGAAATCCAACAAAAACCACTTCAAATCCACCCAGAAATGCTCCTAAAACAGAAGCTAAACTCCTTATGAAACCTATTAATAAATAAATCACAGCAAACCCAACTGATTTTCATAAAACAAAAAGGAAAGAATGAATGGGATTGAAGAAAAACATCGAGTTCTTACCTTAGATTGAAGAGAAAACAGAATGGGATGCAAAGAAAGAGGAAAAAGACGTGTTTGAGGTGTAATGGAATGAAGAAGAAAGAGAGTGTACTATGATGAGGGCGGTGGAGGATGGTTTGAAAAGAAACACAAAACGGTGCTATTTTTTGTTGTTCAACCCAGCAACATCCACAGACAACTGCCTGCAATAGAAACCATTTCCAGCTGCCTTGTTGCAAGTCTCGGGATGCCTCCTCCCACAAATAGTACAAGGAAAATACGAGTCCCCTGAGCTATGACCTCCACTTTGTCCTCTGGCACGCCTAGCTGGCTACGCCACACTATGACTCTAAGAACTGTAATTGGGCTTCTTCCATCCAAAAGAGTGTCGACATCTCTGCTCCAACTGGCATCTCTAACCCTTTTTCCCGCAGAAGTACCCTCATTCTTTGCCTTCTTCAACTCCATCGGGTGTCTCTTATCCATGTACTTCATACCCTTAGAAAACTCAGCAATCTGCCTCACAATACCCAAGCGCAAAGTTTCCACCAATTTGCTAATCGTGGATCGCAAACCATCCAAAAACTTCCTTGCCAAGGCTTCCTCTCCCTGACACTAAGAAGGTGCATACTTACTCAAGTCCTTGAACTTATCTTCATACTCTGTCACCGACATACTCAGGCCTTAACGGTTTGTGGCCCGTTATATTTGACTAACGGCGATAGAGTGAAAGATTGAAAGGAATAATTTTGAAATCCGAGAGACTGCAAGAGAGATATGGTCAAACCTCAGGGACCGCAGTGGATTTTGCCCCAAAAAAATAGGTTGTGATCTGCTACTGATTGTAGGTTTACTTGATAATTAATTGAATCGACCAAAAGTTTAAGAACAAAATCAGTCAAAATACTCATAAAAAGTCCATCATTAATATTCGAATTATTATATGATGATATGATAAGATAACATTAGAAAACAAATCTGCCCATACTGGGTTATGGGTGGAGTTCGAACTCGAATTAGATTAAGTATCCGATATAAGTCTATATTCATAATAGGTTTTAGTGAATGGGCTCTACATATGTTGTGGGAGAGTCCACATAGCACCAATATACTTAGGTGCATTAACACCCTAAATAGGTTTATTGTTACGACCTAATTTCGGACTATGGCCGGCGTATAAGGCGAACCGTTTAAGGAAGCCTGACCCATCTTACACAAGCCTCAGAGAACAGAACTTATACCCAAAATTCTTTTACCAAATAATTATTAAATAATAATAAATAAAATTTAGGTTTATTTTAAAACATAAATTTCAAAAGTAAAATTTCTTAAAATAAAATATAACAATATATATATATGTATGTATGTATGTATGTATGTATATATATATGTATATGTATATATATATATATATATAGAAAAGATATCTATAAGTAGATTCAGTTAACAAAATATTCATAGGCAACTATACAAAACCAACACCCACAAGTATTCTGGTGTGGAGCAACTAATACTAAAAAATAAACTGAGCCTCGAACAAAAGGTGACTACTACTGATCTAAATGTCTCACTGAGTATGAAAAGCCAGATTTACGCTACCAACAAAATCACTTAAAAATATTAAAGGAAAGGGGGTGAGTACACTCGGTGAGGAAACGACACTCCAGATCACCTCCAGGATATCATATAAACTGTTTTGAAAACATTCGAAGATATCACATACATATATACTTATATTAACAATATACACTTGTATATACATACTTATATAGTTCCAAAAATGCTTTTGATAACATTTCATACAAATGGCAAACAACATACAATCAGACATAATAATTAATTTAACGGAAGGCAAATTAAGCGTGATACATATATACAGATTCATATTACACAGATCATACAGAATTCTATCTCTTTATCAATTACAGAACTAACAGATGTGATAATCACTGATCATATACTCTTATTATATTATAACTGTGTTGACAATATCAGATCAAAATAAACTACCAACCTTAAGAAACTAAAAGTATCTAGCTCAAAAGCACAAACAGATGACAACCTTAGGAGAGCTCAAATAGTACCACATCACCCTAAGGGTCTCAAAGCTGTAATTGACAGAACTGATCAAAATACATCCGCGAGCATTGCAGTCCATATGCTCCAGCAAGATATAACCCTTCAAACTACAATATAATATACTATGAAAAAATGAGCAATAATACAGATTAACCAATTTTACTAAAACCAATCATAATGGAACATTCAAACAAAATATCAGACAAATCTGGCAATTCCCCTGGCAGAATAAGGTGAAATATTGCCACCTGAAAATAGCTCACAAATGTTTGTGTTGGACATATGGTTACCATCTTACCCTGGCAACTGGGCCTTCACAAAGGTATACCAAAGGCTATGTTTACACCCATAGCATAGGTGTCAAGAATCAAAGTAATTATTTCCATAAATGAAAAAAAAAATACAGAAGCAGACAAGAATACGAACAAGCAACAATCACTAAATCTACCTTTTAGACATCGAATATTCAGAAGCAAAAAAATATACAAAGCAGATAAATATATATACGTATATCATAGACAACATGCAAAATAGAATATTTAATAAAAAAATGTATAGTAACATCAGAGCATAGTAGCATATCACAGAAGTATCACATAAGAAAATTATTAAATTAGTCAAACCATTACATAGTCTAATTTCAAATTATAACCAGACACATCAAAAACATATAAGTTTAGAAGACATGGCCTATGTGTCTGAGACTGTCATCACACTCACGTGGAAGTCCCTACTAAATGGCCCAATCACACCCCACTGGTGGCTGGCTGATCTTGTTGACCAAAACAAATGTGGCATTGGTACTGTTGGGACACAAAATGCATGGAATACAAATGCAAATACAAAACCCAAACCCCTGACAATGTCTGAAATCCTATTTCAATTCAAGATCTATCATTCTTATATAAAAAATTAGACTTTACGTAAAATTACAAAATAGTCTTCAAAGTATTTCAAAACTACAAATAAGTCATCAACCACACAGGATATCAAATTAGACCCCTTTATACAAAATATCAGTTTTTATCATCCATTGCTCAAGTAATGAAAACTCTTACTCAAGTAACTGAACCTCCATTTTACTCAAGTAACCATTATGGTTAACTCGAGTAAACCATGGCCTCTATTACTCGAGTAACCAAATTCTGTTATTCGAGTAACCCCCTTCGAACAACCAATTTTTTCCTTCCGATCCTAAATCATTTCTACGCCAATCCAAATTAATTCACTTCTAATCAAACTTAATCTTATTACTTAATAATTTGTTAACATTAATTAAACAATTAGATTTCTAGAAATCATCAAATTTTCCTTCCAAAATCATAAATAAATCAAAAACCCATTATTTACTCATGTTCTTGCTTAATCCAACCTTAATTCATCATCAATCAACCTAACCTAAATCATTTCATGAAATCTCAGAATTATAGAGTCATCTCACGTCCGTCACAAATCATTTCCAGAATTAAAAATCAAGTTCTAAAGGTTCCTACATGAACTAGCAAGAAAAATCAAGTTTAAGAAATGATTTTACCTCAAAGTCTTGAAGGATTTGATGAAGAAGTAAAGGAAGAGAAGGAGGAGCATTTCTAAATTTCTAAGGATCCAACCTTAATGACCGACAAACGAGTAAACTCGTATTTATTCACCTACTAACTGATTGCACCACTTTCCCAGAAACAGGGCTTACTCGAGTAAGAAAAATATTTACTCAAGTAAGTCACTCTCTTCACCACGAAACAAAGCTTGCTTACTCGAGTAACTCTTCCTATTACTCGAGTAAACTGAGTGTCCTTTCACTCAAGTGACACAAATTCTTACTCAAGTGAGCTAGACTTCTGAAAGAAAAAAGAAATTTACACTTCCTATAGTGATTTTATCCTTTACTCAAGTTATTAAGGCCTCATATTACTCAAGCAACATGCATCTTTCTGAACAATTTATCAATTCACTCACAAGTCCATCTAAAAAAAGAGTGGCCGTTACAGTTAGTTCATTGAGGAAATTACCCAGTATGTTCACTTTGGGTATTAATTTTTAGAAATAGAAAACCAATCTCCACAATAACTAAAATGCAACACGCTCAATTTAAATTTCTAAAATGCATAATAACAATATTTTCACGTGCTATATAACTCAAATGTCAATTTCTCTCTCCTCTCCTCTCATTATTTTCTTGCATTTATGTTCTTTCCTCTCCTCTATCGTCACTCTTCTCTATTCTCTCTCTGCCTCCTATCAGCTTCTCTTCCCATCCATCCACCTTGTTTGCCTCTTCTCTTCTTTTATTCTTTTTTTTGCCCTCATATTTCATTATATCTGCCTTCTTCTTTTTGTTGTTTGAGATTTGACGAGGGACATTATGGTGGAAAGCTATTCTTGTCAACGATGGTAGTGATGTGTGAGAGAGGGATCGAGACGAACGAGAGAGTGCTAGGAAGGGAGAGTGTTTTGACATCAACAAACGAGAGAGAGAAAGAGAATGAAGAAAGGCATGAGATTGAGAGAAAGGGATGGAAGCAGCGGCTAAGGCTTTAAAACCCTAGCTATAGGCCCCATCTCTTTGTTATTATTTCGAAATTATATCTTATCCACTGAAATATTTGGCAATTACATAGGTTTGTTATCATTTTGTACTATTTGATAACCGTGTTGTTCTCATTTTCTACTCGTTTGTATTTAGTTTGGTCTCATTTTTGTATTCATTTTCGTACATAGGTTTGTTCTCATTTTGTACTTGGTGGTAACCAACTTGTTCTCATTTTCTACTCGTTTGTAATTAGTTTGGTCTCATTTTTGTGTTCATTTTCGTATGTGCAAAACTGAGAAGAACTCGTTCTTATTTTGTACTCATTTTGAATATGGTATATGAGCACATTTTGTTCTTGTTTTGTACTCATTTTGTATTGGGAATTATGAGTACAAGTTATCCTCGTGTTGTACTCATTTCTATCTTGTGGTCAAAGTTTCTAGCGCGTGATCAATATGTGGTCAAACTTCTGACGTGGGGTCAAAAGGTGGTCAAATTTTGGTATTTTTTACATTGTATTATATGTTTTGGCATTTTTGTGTACATTTTGAATGTTATTACCTTTCAAAAATTTATTTTTTTTGGAATATTTTTGAACTTTTCCCTGGTTCTTTTATTCATTAATATACATAAACAAAAAACTCTCACCCACCTTGAAAAGTGTATCGATGGAGAAGATGTCGTTTTTTGTTGCACACTCTATCATTCCGACAAGAAAATCGTTATGGTCGATTTTAGGTTGCAGATACATGCCTTATTTTCCTTGTTCCAACAAAAGTGGTTTATAGCGGCTAGCAACAGGTTATTTCTTGTGTATCCAATCGAGTTCTTCTATTACGCATTTCAAAATAAGTTTCCAATCTTCTATTTAATTATTCGTTAATTAATTTATTGTTGATTCTAGATTTGATACCTGGAGATAAAATAAAACATACTCTCACTCTAAAATAATTAATGTATTTGTGGTTTTCTTAAGCACTATTGATGAAAACGACAGCCCGCTAGGGTTTACACTTGTAATAATTAATGCCTTGAAGTAACGAGTAAGCCTAATCTATGTAGCTAATAATTATAAGTAAGGAATAATTGTCATCTGCATATACTTGGTAAGGTATTTATATGCTGCTTCTGTTGGGTGAATATTATCCCAAAATAAATATTGCGAAGGATTTTTGCATGGTTTTGCAGGATTGCACATAAATGTTGCTTCATAAAGTCCTTCCCCAACACAACATCCTTTCCTCGTTTCCGCAAACGCTATCATCACAATTTTCAAATCAATACATATTATTAGCTATACATGTAATAATTTAATCAAAACATATGCATATACAAAAATTGAATTTTCTCATGCATATTTACATTATATCATAAGTTACAAGTTTGCTTCTTAAAAATGGTAGTCTAGCAACTGATCATAGGATGTATTTAACGGAGTTCGAAATATAAATTTTGTATTTTTTAAAAAAATAACATACAAATCCTATGACATTTTTTGAAACTTTAGTCTATAATTTGTATTTTTTAAAACATGTAAGCCCATTGAAGTTGAAGAAAACATGTAATTCTTTTATATGAAGCTTTATAAAAGTAGTTTATAAAAACTTCAAAAAGATTTGAAAAGTAAAGCTGATAGTTTTCAATAAATTCAATGATCCAGATAAAAATAACTAAATTCAATGAAAAATGGGTGAATTATGCACTCGTCCCTGTGGTTTGGTTGAATGGCAATTTACTCCTTCCCTTTTGAAAAATTATTGATAGCATCCCTCTGTCAAACGGACATTCATTTAAAATAATAGAAAAGACAAAATATCTTAAACGTTCACACAGATTAAATACCACATCTCTCTCTCTCTATTCACACCTCCTTTCCGCTCCGATAAACCTGAAACTCGCTTGAATGACAAAATTATGTTTTCTTCCCTATCCTCATGTAAACCTAAAACTCTTTTATAAACTAACTTCTTCCTAAAAATTTAACACCTACTTACGTTGAATTACATTTGTTTATGGGTGTATCTTGAAAATATTGAGACGAGAAACAAAGCAGAGTTTTTGATATTCATCTTCTTTTCTTTGATATGGGAGTTGGATTGAGTTTTCTTCCTGAGTTTTAATTTTGCTCATTCTGAGCTTTGCTCTTCAAGAGGTTTCAGAGAGTTTTCAAAATTTTGTGCCAAAACAAGATCGATTTGTTTCTTTTCTTTTCTATTTTGTTTTAGAATTGAATATGTTTTTTTATAGAATATTTATTTTTTAGATCTGTTGGTTTTTTAAATTAATTATTGGTCCTTTTTTTTTTTGTATTGAATAACATTTGTATTGGATGAGAAAAGAGAAATGAAAAGAATGGGAGGCTAGAAGAAAGGTTATATTTGGCAATTAAATCAAAATATTCAGGATCTCAATGCCACATCAGCAAAGCTTATGTGGCACGCTATTCTAAACAAGCGTCTTTCAAGAGGGGGACAAAATCAGTTATTTCTAAAAATGGAGGGATTAAATCACGCGTTCGATTAAACTACAAGGATGAATGCATAATTCACCTAAAAAAAATATTAAACCAAATGAAGTGGAAGGGGAAAATAGTCATATACACTGAGTGAGAATTAGAAACTCACCGTATGTTATAGGGTTGTTAATCATGTCGAAAAGAGGGTCGAATATATTTGCATAGAAAAGTTTAGCCCGAGGTAGGTTCAGTCGCATCGTGGCTATCAATCCCTGGAGCTTTCCATTGTAAGTAATTGGATCTAAAACTTGCCTCCAGATGCACGGACGTGGTTTAGAATCGTGCGAAGTACTATAAAACTGTTGAAGAGGTAAGCACCCAATTGGAGGAAGACCGGCTACAACAAATGTACGGCAACCAATATCATATAATTGCTGCCAAAGACAATGTAACGTCAGTCACCAAAATAGAACAAAATCAATAGGGTTAACAATGGCATCTATTCATAAGTTGATGTGTCATATTAGTATTTTGTGAAAAAAAATTAATGGAATATAAATGACAGATTAATTAATGTATAAAAAACTAAAATTTAGTAACTGTAAAAACTTTGAAGTATAAAACTATATGAAATAGTGATTAAAATTTAATTAGGATTTACATAGTATATAACATTATTATTGTTATATATAATAAAAATACAAAAATAAAAAAATAATAATTTATTAAACAATCTATTTGTTGATTCGCCCCAAATAATTTGATAGTATTTTATATGAGCTAAATTTTATATAATAAAATATATATATATATACACGGAACTAAAACCAAGGAGGTTTGAGACATCAGTCCTTCCATGCGTAACATGCAACAAGAAAACACAAAAAACAAATTAATTGATTAATAAGATTTGCGAATTTCTATAATATATATGAATGAGTCAATAATATTTCGTTGTTTTGAAAGTGCCTAGTTGAAAATTGTTTCCAATTCAAAAGACGGGGGGAAATATCAGCACAAGAAAAGTTTCCTTCGACGACTGCTTTTTAATGATGAAAGAAAAGTCGTCGTTAAAAACATAAAATTTCCATGTTTCAATGACGAAACAATCAAATAATTAATGGCTTAATAGTTAATAATGATTGAGAACTGCTTTATTTAAATCACATTTAGGCACGCTGATATGTGGCTATTGATTAAGAAATCCATAGCTTATAGCTATTTGTGTTTTGATTATGAATTAGGTGCAAGATTGAAAGTAATTATTTTCATTTTTCCATAATTATTCAAAGAAGGGAAAGTCAACATTTCATGTGAAGATGTATATACTTACCTGGACAAAATCTTGTGTCTTATTAAGCAAAAAATTTGTGTAGCCATCAAAAGTATACTGCGCCTTTCTCAGCCGAGGTGGATTGTAAAAGTTAAAAATCCAATCATAAGTCCCTGCATTGATGATCACCAACGAATGCGCGACGGTTTTTTTCGCCGCATCTTCTCCAACGAGGCCAGTAAGTTTGAATAGATAATTTGTGAAGAAGAAAAGTTGTTCCCAAATAGGAGCACCATTGGAGGGCAAAGTTGTTAAATCATCAAATCCAGCTCCGGCAGAAGCGAAGTTAACGCCGGTAACAAGCTCATCCTTAGGAAGGTTAACATTCAGATATGGAGGAACAAGTTCTTTGATTCCGAGCAGAGAAGCAATCATGTCAGGAAAAACTTTTCCGTCGGAGAATCTTCCGGTGGCATTGTGTGTCAGACAGTCGACACCGTAGGGGTAGTAATTAGCTTGTAATGTTGTGTGGAGGAAATTGTTGGTACCAGTGCCAACTGAGGAATCACCAAAGGCGAAAATTGCAGAGAATTTTGGTTTACGTTTGCAGCATAAAATGTGTTTAACAAGAACATTAAAATCAAAAGCAAGAAGATGGTGCTGTAATTGGGTTTCATTCTGAATAGATTTTCTGCTGAAATTATGGGATAGGATTTGATTTTCGATCAATAAAGATTACATATTTAAACAAAACATGTTTTCAAGTATTGGGTATTTTGTTCATCGTAGTTGAAACAAAAAAAAAAGACGAAGAAAAAGGTTAGGAAGTTTTTAATGAATTACATTATAGAAAAGAGAATTAGTGAGTTGTAAACTTTCATAAAAAGAATAAAGTTCAGCTGTCGAAACAGATTTTGTAGAGGAAAGTCTTATATTAAGAAGTTTTATGTTCCTCTGTTGTTTTTTTAAGATTATTGATTTGTTTGACCATTGTTTCTAAAAAGAGATTGTAACAATAATGATTTGACAAGGATATGAATTTTTAGGATGCAAATAATTAGTTAAAAAAATAATAATTCAATACTTGCTATAAATAGTTGACAGTAGGTTAGCAGTAAGAATAGAATATAATTAAATATGATTAGAAGTTTTTACCAAAGATTAAAGTGAACCACTCTGGATTTTGGTTTCATTTCATTAATATTATGCTTAATTGAAGCTTTTTCAATTTCACATATAAATTGAATAAAATAGAGAGAAGCAAAAACCAGAAGCACAAAAACAATACTTTTTCCTAGGGAAAAAAATTATATTTATGTATTCCATAATGAAATTTCAAATGTAATAAGTATTTTCTGATCCACAAAAGAGGCATAATAAATAACTATACCAATTTTCTTCCATTCCATTTATTGGTTCAATCAGCTTTGCTTCCCATTACATTGTCTGCAGCGCCAGGCCTACAGAGTTCTTATATTGTTGAAACTGCGAACACACACAAAAATAATTTATTTCATTCAGTTCAGCTATAAAAATTTAATACATCGAACATTGATTAATAGAAATAATTAAAGAGTGAGAAAGTTTCACGTAAATTTGTCGAGAGAGAGAAAGAAAAACAATCCTGGACAAACTAACAGATCTTCAGTTGATAGTGTTAGATATTTCATTTGTATGATAACGAACGCAAGATTTTTTTTTTTATGTAAATGACATTAACACGATTACGGCACGTAAACATGCATTGTCAACCCTTGCAACTAGATTGCTGTTATACATGAAACTTACATGTAGTTTATGACAATACAAATTTGTAATACAAAATTTGAAAGATCAGGAGAGACAAGCTTAGCATCAAGCACATTACAGAAAACCAGATATAGCCGGTAATAGTATAAGGTTCTTGACGAAGTAAAGTGCACATACAAAAAGATTTATGAATGATCAAGACAACACACCTGTTCCACAATCTCTTCGCATTTATGAAACAATTCTTGCACTTTAGCAGATCCAGATTCTTTCACCAAGTTTGTCTTTGAATTTATGGCATCCACCTATTAGTTGAAGAAAAGAAACTGAGCGATGGTATCAAAATGGATTAAATCATCACCATTAGGCCAGTATTAATATCAGAACAATAAGAAAATACCTCAGCTACCACAGCTTCAACCTTCCTTTGCCTCTCCTCCAGATCCGCCTCTTAGATTCTACCTCCATCTTAACAGTATTTTATTCTTTGGTAGCCTCCTCACACCTTACGTCTCTTTCTTTCTCTAACAACTTTTTCAATTCATCTAATTGTTGAACTGATAAAAGAGGGGTATGTAGTTAAATCTTGTGGCGTTCATTCATAAACGAAGATTGATACCTGAGAAGAGGTTACTCAAACAAGATACCTTCTCCTTGCCTTTCAACCAGTTTGGCATCAAGTGACTTGTCTAACACTCCATCATCACTTAGTTTGGCTTTTAACGCCTTGTACTCTCGTTCAATGGCTTTGGCTGAATTTACCTTTTGAAAATGAACATTAATAATTAAACAAGTAATATCATTCATGAACTGAAAAGGAAGCAGTCACAAGCTACTTTTGAGGAAGGACAATGAAATAAGCATATGATTTCATTTGATCAAAGACAATATATTATTTCTCCTGGATAAACCACGTTACTGAATTGCATAGCACAAATAATATATTGCGCACCTGTTCATGGATAGACTGCATCTGCGTGAGGAGTTTTGACATGTTCTTTAGAGTCTGAGAATAGCCACAACAGAACAAAAAAAGATAGCACCTGTTAGTTACCCTTCCAACTGATCATGCGCAGCCTGAATTTTATGTCCATATACTTTTATACTGAAAGTAAACAAAATATGGAACATAAGAGGAATATCTTATATTTGCAAATGGATATCTTAATATCAAATAAACCAATAGAGATTGAATGAAATATTTCCACCAACTCGAAGAACAATTCATATGAGTGAGGATGCATGTCAGACTGCAATAGTAGTTCTTTATTTAATAAATGGCTTGAACAGCATATTTTCCAATTA
>CAODLS011470250.1:0-24490 GCA_948243855.1 Flueggea neowawraea | reverse complement strand
ATTATCGTGTTAATTTTGTGACACAAATGTAACAAAAACTTAGAGTTCATATTTTCTGAATTATTTTCAAAAACAATGGTAAAATATTAATTTAAATAAAATTTAATAAATCTTTCCATAATATCTTTTGTGAATATCTGCCTCACAAATGAAAACATATTCAAACTAAATTATGTAATCAAAATCGGGCTACTAAATTGTCCTAGATTAAAGCTTTTATTTGGAATGCTTTTTATTTGGCCAAAATTCGTATGTAGATTATAATGCTCATACACATACTGCATTAGAAATTGAATCTATTATATAGTGAATCGAAATGATAGTAATCGAAATTAAATTGATTCATTTTCTAACTGTTTGGTTTAATATAGAATCAGAATTTGATTTTATATAGTTGTTGGGGAATTAGAATCAATGATAAAAGATTTATATATATAATTATTAATTTTTTATTTTATAATTATTATATAAAAATTTTTATTATATAATTATTGCAGAATATATATACATATATATTAAATTAATTAAATTAATAATAATTATATAAAATAAAAATAAATATTATATAATAATTATATAATAAAAATTAATTATAATTAATTATATAATAAATATAAAATAAAAATTAACAATAATTATATAAAAATTTAATTTAATTAAATTATTTGTTAATAATTATTTTTGAAAATAGCTCATTTTGATCTCTATAAATAACAAAGATGAAAGATTAAAAAAATAAAAGATATGATAAAAAAACATACACTCTTAAAATCGATTCTAGGATAATGGTAATCTAATTAATAAGGGGTCCCCTGTTAATCAGATTACAAGGATAAGAGGTAATCTTATTCTCTAGGAGGGTGAGAATGAGAATGAAGTTTTAATGAACCAAATACAAACAATGGGAATCGGATTCCTCATTCTCATTCTCACTCAAAATGTGTGAACCAAACGACTCTAAGTGTTTTATCTGGACAAATGCATTGTATATCAACAACTACAGTCGTAATTTTCTTTCTTACACTGCATGTGTCCATTTTCTGTCGCCAACACCATATCAAAATCAACCTGCTAACATATATTCAAGCAGACTTTGTTACCTTCCCCAGACATGTTATAACACGCAGTATATATAATTAATGGCGCGCAATTTATTTTCTAAGGAAGCATAGTTACATAATTTAAGTTAAATTACGACAGACACCTGTATGAACTGTGAATCTATGAATCAACTCCACTTTCGACAAATCTTCCTTGAATTAAATTTAAAAAGGAACTTATATGGTCAATTTTCCAAATTCTAGTAAAAAAATAAGAACCCACTAATATCTCACAATGTACAAAAATAGCCACCATTCCAATTTCCAACTAAGGCTCTGATAAAATCAATGCCTCTTTGAGAGACTTAGAAGTTTATTACTACTTAATTATGATGAGATATTTTATAATGGCAGAGGTCAAATGAAACAAATGATGAACGATTTGATTGGGTAATGCTAAAAAACATTGATAGTGACATTTCATAGCGTTCTGGTTAGGGCATATGGGTATAAATTTTTATAACATCACATGAAAACAAAAACAGCTGAAAAGGGGCATGTTTATAAAGGAGATAATTAAGCAGACTGCCACATGTAACCTGCTAATTTTGAAGAATGTCATCATTTGTATTTCAATATTAAGAATAGAATTCAATCAAAACTAAGTCTTAGAAATGCCACAGTTTAAGTGAATGCAAACCATAATTTCCTAAATACCATGTTTTGACTAATTTTATATTTTTAGACCTGAAATTTCATCATTTTCTCCTGTTTACTCGAAAATCTCGTCTCTCTCTCTCACCTCTTCTCCTCTCTCCCCTCTTCTCCACTTCCTGTTGTATCTTACCTCTCTCTCTTTCTCCTTTCCTCCTCTTCTTCCTCCTTCCACCATCTTTGTGGCACCATCGGATCTGGAATCGATCTAGAAAAGCGGAAGAGAGATGGAAGCGATTTGAAATCACGACTCATCATCGTGAACTGACAATGACGAGACAACACGAAGCGAGTTGAGATGCAAATTGATAGAAAAGGAGAATGCCACCACTTGTGGAGGATAGATTGGCGAACATAGCCGCTTATGGAGGAGAGTTTGAAACCGATCAAATATGAAGCAGGTGTCTGTCGATTGTGCGGCGGCGGAAATGAGAACAAACACTGTCGAGATCAATTTGTCAGACGCGACGAAGCTGAAGAGAGGCATGACGATCGACAAAGACAAAGGCAGCAAGAAACTCTAACCCAATCGAGTCCAGATCTAGAAAGTTTTTTTGAAAAATTATCTTGTCAATCTCTAATATTTTCATAAACTATAAGAATAGTCCCTAAAAATGCAGAATTAATTTTTCAGTTCCCATAGTTGGAAAAAAGCATGGTTTAATACTAAATGCCTTAAATTAATTTAAATTGTACACTTAAGTACTTCATTGTACATGCGTGTACACTAATGTACACCACAATAAATTAGCTTGCAAAAAAATAAAAATTGCCTTGTACACTTGTGTACATGTGTGCACATGTATACATCAATTGAAATTCATTAAATCAATTTTCTTTTAAAAATACCGTGAGCGTCTTGTACATCATTGCATACTGATGTACAAGTGTCTACACTAGTGAATACTAATCAAAATTTATTAAATCAATTTTCTTTCAAAAATATCATGAGCATCTTGTGCACCATTGTGCACCTCCATACACCATCTGGACAAAAAAATTATTTAAAAAAAAAACTCAATTTCTCCCGAATTTCAAAAAGTGGTATTTTTAATATAAGTTTCAGTTTTAGTGGCATTTTGTATTAAGAAATTAGTGGTGACATTTTGTAGAATTGACATTTTAATTTGATATAAAAGTGTGATTTTTCCTTTATAAAGCACATTCGAATTCGGTCCATATCCATAACCTCGTTAAGAGCCATACAACTCTCGAGTTATTAGTAGCAAAGCAAAAGCATACTTTTAATTGTTATGTTAAAAGGATTCAAATACTTCTTTTTAATTTTTCCTTTTTAGTGAGTTTTCTCACAACTTTTTTCTTTACCGAAATTGTTAGATTCCATTAAACTAAACAATCACGCTCTAGAAATCCATACAAATTGAGGAGTTATCTCCTCTCACATGAACTATCTTATTTGCTAATGCATCAATAAGAAAATTAAAATGATTACAAATAAATGACTTACTAAAATACTTGCCATCATCAACAATTAATTGGAAGACTGAATTTGAAAGATATATATATGTTCTTCTAAAATCTTAACAATTAGTTGCACTATCTGATTTAAAAATAATATTGTAATGAGTCTTCTTTCTCACAACATAATAATAACAAAAAAAAAGGTATTGTGACATCATTTCCTGCAGAATTTTTCCTTAATATCAATATAATTACAAAGGATAGAAATCCCTAATTAAAAGTAATGTTCAAAATATCTATAAACTATATTAATTACATGTTAGAGAAATGATACTTAAAGCAATTACATATTAGATGTATTTTTTTGTGGAATTGTATTACTTTTGAGAAAAATTGTAGAATTATATTGTGGTAAAGGTACATCGCAAATATATATATATATATTAGTAAAGGTACAATTAAACTTTAAGTACGATTGTTATATTTTTTTTTGGAGCTAAATATTTGCTCCATGTACTAAGCCTCGTACTCCTAAATGGTTTCACGGACTGTGTAATTGAATGTGTGTATATATATCTCAATTGTATACACCTTATCTATAGGTGATCACGGGTGACGGTCCTTAGTAATGGTGCAAATGATTATGTGATTTTTTTGTAGTCACATTTTATAAGAAGTAAAGATGCTACGACGAATAGGGTATATTTACACATCGAGAGATCATTTGCGTATGTAAGGGTTACGTGGAGTTACTTCGATGAAATATGATATACTCGGTTTATTATTAATTCTTTTTTTTCAAAAATTTTATTATTAGCTAATTCAGAACATGCAATCGATACTTCCTTCTATCGAGAATGAATTCACCTAAATTTTTTTATTAATAAAGTCCAAAATTTAGTTTTTAATCATATTCCCTAACAGGCTAACACAACTGTTTTAAGACCATTCTCTAACACCTCATAGTTGGAAACAAGTACATAAGAAACAGAAATTAACTTCATAAACAATAGTCATAAAATGAATTCGGCGTACATGCCCAAAGGTAGATAATAGCACAACCCTAACAAGTCAAGCATGCATGCATTACATAATACACCGATAGCCGTACGATCGTGGTAGCTCCATACACAAATAACTATTTTTTTGGTAATGCAATTAAGAAACAACAAGCAAACATTAATCTTGCAACTAGCTATGTAAAATGCGGTGCTTAGTGATCTTTTCTCGGCCTTTTATCAACCAAGAACCTGCGTGAAAAAAAAAAACATGAAGCAACCCTAGTTGTGAAGGGAATGTCCAACACCAGGGCTATGGCCAGGGGCAGTAGGTCTGAAGTCCTCGACATGGCCAGGGGCTGGCGCCCTAGATGCACCATCAACAACACTTGGGGCTGTGGGTGGAGACACGTTATTAATGGAAGCTTTGGTTGAAACTCCATTAATATGTTGAGTATTATTAGCAGAGGTTCGGAGTTTTTGGGACACGTTCTTTGTCTTTGAAGTTAAATTCCTTCCATCAATGGCTTCAAGGTGTAGGAAGGAAATCAGTAGAAAGAAAAAGAAGGCGCATGATAGTTTTGTTGAAGCCATGTAAATAGAGAAGCAGGGAGTTATATGACATATATATCTAGAGATACTTGCTCAGTTAAGAAGTGTATCTAGACAGTTTGTGCAAGCATCTTGTAGGAATCCTTCATATTCATAGAGCTCGAAAGCACCTACTTTAAACAAAAATTAAAAGAAAAATGATTAGACGTTAAAAATTATATCTGTGCAAGTGAGCTCAAAAAGGTGCTCTCCTCCGCGAGGGGTCCATTAACCATTTTCTTA
Organism: Flueggea neowawraea; assembly: GCA_948243855.1. Lineage (NCBI taxonomy): Eukaryota > Viridiplantae > Streptophyta > Magnoliopsida > Malpighiales > Phyllanthaceae > Flueggea > Flueggea neowawraea. The sequence goes on along the minus strand of CAODLS011470250.1, from coordinate 19,482 downwards.
ATTTATAAAGAGCGAGTAATCGCTAAAAAACAGCAGGTATAGTCCGCTCAGAATTAATATGTATATTGATTTATTGAATTAAAATTTAAGTGAGGCGTTTACAGTTAAGTGCAATTTAAATTTCAGTTGCTTTATTTTCCAATTATATTGAATATTTTCAGAGAAATACTGAACTATTGTTCCCAGTCAGATGTTGAGATAAATGAAAAGTCATGCTACGTTTGATAAAACTTGTAATATCATGAAATTATGGAGATACTAAGTTTTGAATAAAAGTAATTTGTTGATGAAACCATATATATAATAAAAGAGAACACCAGATTATGTTCAGCTTTTCAACATGAAACCTTGTATAAATATGGTCCAGTAACATTCAGGTCTATTTTTAATTACCCAGAAAAAATAATGAGGTCTATTACAAAGTTTAAGAATTCAACTGTTAAATTCTTAATTGCACCACATAAGCAAACAGGCCCAATACATGTTAGAAGACACAAACCACATATTTACTGATTTAACACATTTTAACTTTCAAATATTACAACTAATCACTCCAAAAACTATTAGTCCAAGTTTCATAATTACAAACGACTAGCCGGAGTTTCCAAGTTTTTGTGCACAGTGTGTCATTTAAGCTGCCTTACAGTGTGCCCGAGCATGCATTTCAAGCTCCGAAACTGGAAAAAAATCAGATATTGATTAAATACTAGTTGAATATTAGTTGAATACTAAAGTGAAATTACAGTGAAATACTAAATGAATATTGTTTGAATATTATTTGCATACCAAAAATAGTTTGTATCAACATGATCTAAAAAAATAAATTAAATGCCAATTGAATACTACTTAATTACTAAAGTAAAATTACATAGATACGATTTGGAACCGAGGAAATACCGCTCGAACACTATTTCCACTTGAATACCAGTTGAATACTAAATCGAAATTACATTGAGATAGATGTAAACCAAGTGAATGTCGTTCGAATATTGTTTGCATACCATCATTAGTTTATGTGAATATCATCTAAAAAAATAAATACTAGTTGAACACTACTTAAATACTAAAGTAAAATTACATGAATATAGTTGAAGATTGATGAAATATTGTTCGAATATTGTTTGCATACCAATATAACAATAAAAAAAATCTGATTAAAAACTAAAATAATAATACTCTATGAATTAAAGTGGATACGAAAATATAAAGACTGGAAACCAATGAAATACTATTTGAATATTGATTAATACCAATATAATTTTTATTGATCTAGTTGGATACCAATTGAATATCAATTCATAACCAAAGATTGGTCTCCGATTAGAAAACAAAAATACAAACTTATGCATAAAATAGCCAAAATGAATTTCGAGTAACGTTTTATGGATGGAATAGCAATTGAAAACGTTTTTGATAACGACTGAATACCAAATGAAATAAAAGAATACTAAGAGAATACCAATAAAATACTAATCGACTTTGAATTGGTTTTCAATCGTTTTCTTTGTTAAATATATAATAGAGAAATCGAAAATATATAAACATGTTAGAATTTTATGGAGCACTTGTGATTTTAGAACAAAAACAGCAGAGATAGAAGGCAAGAACTATAGAAAATGTGTGCTGCAATAGTCTAAAATTCATTGAACATAACATGGTTTATATACAGAAAATTTTCAGCGTAGTGCATCTTAAAAACAAGGAACTACATGGACCATGATTCCATGATGAACAACTCCTAAAAACCAGCCACTAACATGACTAACATTTACTGGTTAATTGGAAACAAAAACATAGGTAGAAACAAGCAAATAAATCAGAAAGTGGTTGACTGATTTTTCTGCAGAAACTGAGGCACAAACATTAACACTCCGTTTGGAACAAATGAATTTAAAATTAGAAATTCATTTATAAATGAATTTCATTTACAAATGATTTCTCTTGTTTGGTATTTTATAACTTAAAACATAGAATTCAATTGAATTTTTCAAAATCATGTTTGGAACAAATTAAGAATTGAAAATTTATTTCATTCCATTTTCTAATATACCCTTCATTATAATAATTTTATGTAAAATATAATTTTTGTCTATTTTTTAATTATATTCTATTAAATAATTATTCAACATATTAATCATGTTTATTTATTTGACTGATTTCACAACTTCTTAGCCAAACAAATAAATTCAAAGCTGATAACAATGCCATCAAATCCCCAACCATGAACAACTAATGAGTTCGAAAAAGGAAATCAAAAATCAAGAACAAAGGTAGCACATGATCACATTCAAGTAGAAGCCGGCAAAATTTTTAGTTTTTATTAGTTTTCACATCAAGCACATAAGACATCAAGAATAGGGAAACAGAGTAAGAATGGTGGAAAAAAACCCATGACAATTTGTTCTTAACTGTGCATCAGACATCAAGCACAGAAGACATCAAGAAGAGGGAAACTTGAAGGATCAAGCGCTTACCGTTACACCAAAAGCTATAGCTAATGGTGAAGGCACAACTTTATTTCATTAACCCTTGGCAGCGCAAAGGCCCGTGTCTATCGTGCTGCGGGTGGGCCTGAGGGGCTTTGCAAGGCATATGTGCACCTAGGCAGGCTGGGCTGTCAAGCACCGATGTCGCGCCCATACGCGACAGCGAATCCCTAAGGGTGATCGCTGACTCAATAATCACCCCCCCATCGACACCTGGGGGATTCGAACCTGCAACCTCGCTCTGATACCAAATGAAGGATCAAGCAGTTACCGTTACACCAAAATCTATAACTAATGGTGAATGCGCAACTTTATTTCCTTAACCCTTGGCAGCGCAAAGCCCCCCGTCTATCGTGTTGCGGATGGGCTTGAGGGGCTTCGCAAGGCATATGTGCACCTCGACAGGCTGGGCTATCAAGCACCGATGTCGCGCCCATATGCGACAGCGAATCCCATCGCTGACTCAACAAAACCAATTAAGAAAGACAAGAAGAAATTCAAAAGAAAAAAAAAAAAAGAAGAAATTCAAAGCCAAAAAAAAAAAGGAAAAGACAATGAAGAAACAAACTTGAAAATAAATGGTATAGGCTAGGACAATGACGAACAAGCAGTAGTGGAGATTTTGGAGGATGAAACTAAAGAAGGTAGGCAGAGAATGACGAACGATCGTGAGTTAGGTTTAGATAAAATGAGGGATAATGTTGGGATAAGTGAAAAAAAGTAGGGTTAATTTTGGCATGTAAAAGTTTTTGTGGAATTTATTTCCAAATCTTATCTATTTTGATAGGAATTGGATTAGTTATGTTCAATTCCACAGAATTTAATTCCTAAAATTAAAATTCTAATATGTTTGCCATCCAAACACAAAAAATTGGAATTGCAAATGAATTCCACAAAATTTTGTGGAATTCATTTGTTCCAAACATGGGGTAACACTTCTCCTCGCTTCAGGTGCTGCAGATTCCAAGCTTTCCTATGAGAAATTTAAATTTACTTCTTGGTAAAGCTTTGGTGAATATGTCTACCAACTGAAGATCGGTCTTGCAATACTTCAAGCTGACAAATCCTTCTTTTTGCACATCTCCTTTTACAACAAGTCTAGCTTTATGCTTGTTGATAGAGCCATCTGCATTTTACTTGGTTTTGAAAACCCATTTCACACCTATCCCTTTTCTACCTTCAAGTCTTTTCACTAATTGCCAAGTTTGATTTTTCTCAATCATGCTCAACTCCTCCTTCATTGTAGCTATCCACTTAGGATCTTTCTCTGCTTTCCAGAAGTTTGCTGGCTCGAGATATCAACTTTACACCTTTGGTAGATGTTAGAAAGTGATCTTGTACCTCTAACAAGAACTTCATCACTGACTCCATTTTGTCGTGGAGTATATTGATCAGTGAGTTGGTGCTCAATCTCAACCTCTTCAGCTTTGATTTTTGTAGTAGAAAAAGTTGTTTGCTCCTCCTTTAAAGGATCCAAAGCAAAGATTTTTCCTTGCATCTTCACTTTGAAAACATCATTGCCTTCTGCATCCTTGATTATACATTGATTTGTTTTAAAGATAACTTTGAAACTCTTCTGCATCAACTGGCCAACATTTAACAAATTTTGGCTAATATAGATACAAATAAAGCATCTTTAATTAGCTTTGTACTTGAAGCACTTTTAATTGCAACTGTGCCTTTTCCTTTGACTGCAATATACTCTCCATTGCCAATCTTCAGTTTGGAAGCCACTATTGTATCTAGCTCCTTGAACAAATCACGAACAAATGTCATGTGATTTGTACATTCATTGTCAACCAACCATTTGTCACTTGAATTACTAGTAACGAAACAAGAGGCCACAAAGAGTTGCTCCTCCTCTTCCTGATCGGCAACCTGAGAAATATTCTTATGCTCCAAATTCACTTGTGTCATGGTATTCTGTTGAGTGTTGCTCTTGCAAATTTTCTGGTGATGGCCATTTTCTGGCACTTCTCACGTTGTTGGTTTGGTTTTTTCCAGCATTTGAAAGGTGGATGATTCTTCCTTCCACAATGTCTACAAGGAGGAAAATTAGGTTTTGCTCCCTTCTTGTTCTTGTCATTCTTCTTTTCTCATCCTCCTTGGTTTGACTGCACTTTTGCTGGTAATGCACCTTATATGGACCCTTCAGACCTCATGAGTCTTCCCTGTTCTTGAGCCTGTAAGGCATTCAACAATTCTGTCAAGCTAATCCTTGACAAGTCTTTGGAATTTTCCAAGGATGAAATGGTTGCTTCGAATCTTTCAGGAATAGTTAAAAGTATTTTTTGAACTAATCTAGAATCAGGAAATTCAAAGTCAAGTAATCTTACTTTGTTAGCAATGCTGAGTAATTTGTTTGAATATTTTTTATTGTCTCTGATTTTTTTCATTTTTTGCATCTCAAATTCTCTGATCAAGTTGAGAATCTTCATTCCTTTGATCCTTCCATCTCCTTCATACTCACTCTTGAGGAAATTCCAAACCTCAAAAGCCAACTTCATTGTCATGATCCTAACAAAAATTTCAAGTGAGACTGCAACAAACAATGTAGTTCTAGCCTTTGACTTCCTTGCTTTCTTTTCCTTGTGATTCTTGATCTGTGTCATTGTTGGAAATGGAGGAACTTCGTAGCCCTCCTCTACAGCTTCCCAGAGATCATTTGCCTCTAGATATGCCTCCATCCCAGCTGCCCCGACATGGTAATTTTCACCATTGAACATTGGTGGTGCTCAGGTTGTCAAGGATGTTTCTGAATCCATGGAAGTCGCAAGGTGTTTAAGATTTTATGATGGGTTTCACTCAGTCACAAGTCCCTTAAGAAAATGCCTTGATACCACTTTGTTAGAATTTTATAGAACACTTGTGGTTTTAGAATAAAAACAGCAGAGATAGAAGGCAAGAACTATAGAAAATGTGTGCTGCAATAGTCTAAAATTCATTGAACATAGCATGGTTTATATAAAGAAAATTTTCAGCTAGATCATCCTAAAAACAAGGAACTACATGGATCATGATTCCATGATTAACAACTCCTAAAAACCAGCCACTAACATCACTAACATTAGTGGTTAATTGGAAACAAAAACATAGGTAGAAACAAGGAAATAAATCAGAAAGTGGAGAAAGTGGTTGACAGATTTTTCTGCAGAAACTGAGGCACAAACATTAGCAAAACGGTTTAGTAGAAAGTTCATTTCTAGAGTTAAATTATACTCAGCTACCGGTGATGAGAGATTCGATTCAACCTCCGGCTCCTCCAACTAATCCATTTCAACAAGACAACAACATCATAAATGGACAAACAACAACAACTCTGCAGGTTTTTCTCATTCTTCAGATTTGAGTATATTTATCAATTGATAATTTTTTTATCATAAATTAATTAATTTTTGGTGGTTATAGTGGTGATGGAGATGCAAGAGAAGATGAAACTACGGGATTGAAAGAAGAATCGAGATAGGGATTAAGAGAGAGAGAGAGACCAGGACGGAGTGAAAGAACGAGAGAGGGAAAGAGAGAGAGAGATCGAATGAGTCGTAGAAACAGCAAGAGGAGAGGAGGCGAGAGACTGATTCACGGAACTTGTAACAGAGAAGACAAGAGTCGGAGTCACAGACGAGAAGGGAAGGTTGGATGGTGTTAACGGCGCTGAAAAATAAAAAAAATGAAATCGTAAAATTAAGAGATGTTGCGGACAGAATTAATGAAAATTGTTCTAGTGTACCGCATAATCTCCTGTAGATCTTTAGCACCATTAACGGTTACTTGTGTTCCTCAAAACGACCTTAAATTGGTCCAGTTAGCAACTTCGAGCCCAAATTTGAAGCAAAAGAGCCTTCCAAAAACAAGAAACGAACCAAAATTTGCTGAACAATTGCTAACATTCCATTTGATTTTTTGATTAGCTGACATATATATTGTTTCTGTGAGATCAAGATTCAACAAGAATCATGAGACATTAACATGCAGGGTTAAAGGGTTCGCCCAACTCAACAGAGATTTGAGAGCTAACGAACAAATTATTCATGATTTCATTCAAGGTAGCATTTTTGCGCCTCTCATGGAGTTCAAAATCATTTCATGGCAGCCCAATAACCCGTCAGTGTCAATTGTAGCCAAAATTAGTTGAAGTTGGTATTCACACCATTCCCACAAGTTAGCAGACTCATCAGACTTTCAGTAGTCGGCTCGAAGGAAGCTCTCGTATTCTGTTCCATTGACGGTCATGTTCACATCATCAGAGTTGCTGACGAGGTCTGACAATGGACCTTTGTGGATTTTTACCTGGCGGCTCGTCAACTCCCTCTGTGGTAGCCTCAGGAACTCTTGAACGTCCTTGAGTTTCTGCAGGAAACATAGCAAATAACATGCATTATGTAAATTACAATTTACAGTTATATCAGAGCTACTGAGGTGCTATCACATGGTAGATAACTTCTGGCGAAAAGGCATATCCGCCAAAGACCATTCCATGTGTTAGAATGAAACTTTCAGAAAGTTTAGTTCATCAATTGAATATAAACTAAGATCAAAAGAGAACTAGTCAAATAACTTACTGTACGGTTTTTCACAAGATCCTCATAGTAAAGAACCATGTGACGGGTACTATTGAAGTATTCTAATGCCCTGGCAGCAGTGATTTCTACATCCTTCAGATCAGCAATCAACATTGAAGAGTTTATTGTAGGCTTGTACTTGGAAAGCGTTTTGGCCTGCAAGAAAAAACGAGAGTTCAGTACCTTTTGCACAATTGAGATAAAATGAGAGGCCGGTCCAAGGACACTGGGAATGAGAGATGAACCTCTTCTGCCGAATGAACATGAGATTTGTGAGTTCCATTTAATAGCTTAGCATCACGGTCAAATGAATTTGCAAGAACCGAAATCATCCGGCGTAGTATATTTCTTCGGAAAAGATACATTATAGATACTCCTCTATGATTGAAGTAATCAACTATTTCTTTATGATTGTCCATCAATCCCTGCATAGCCATAATAGACAAAGCATAAATCCACGGTTTTACAACATTGGACAGTTCAAACAAACATAGAGCAAGATGTTCCTTTCACAAAATGAGAGGAACATTTGAGATACCAATCCAAAATCTTATGAACTGAAAGCTTTCATTTCCCTTTCCTAGATTTAAAAAGTTTGACTGTAATTTGAACAAAAAAAAAACAGCATCACAGATGGAAATTCAAATTTGATGTTTGTAAACCTATCATCCGCAGTGGAGTCCGAAAAATGTCCTGCAACCAATTAGTGTGACTATACTCTGTTTTCATTTAGACTAAAAACAAATTCCTGAACTTTAGAAACAATGCATTACAAACCTAAAACTTTGGGAGGTTCAAATAGCATTTGCATCCTGGCATTAATCAGAATCAATTAGTTACCCCTTTACACCTCTACTTCACAAATTCCAAAGGGGTTATCGGCCCATGTTAGGTATGGCAAGGTCAATAGATTGAACAAAGTGCCTGAAGTATGAAAGATATAGTAACTTCCCAAAACAAGATTGAAGAAAGACTACAAGTGAATGCTCCTAGATAAAACCAACAAAAAAACCCTACAAGCTGGGTTGCTCTAACTTGACTGACAAACAGGTTCCACAGGCAACCAATAAGTCCACATGCATCAGAGATTTCTGCAGGAGGCCAAAGCCTTCTAAAAGCCGTTGTTGTCGGTCAGTAGAATTAATCCAGCATGGGAATTCAAACATATATACAGAAGTTCAAATGTTATCTTGCTGGGATTAAGCAATGGAGTGGCTTTATCATCACCTCTACAAGAATTTCATATTGATTACTTTATTTACCTTGTACACACATTGGAACACTTTTGTGAAATTACTTTAATTTCAACAATTGTTTAAGTGCATACATCAAGGGGAACCAAGAAACACCTGGAACTGCATCAGTATCTAAACGATTGGTTATTGGAAGTGAAACATAGCCAGTTGTTTCATTTCTGATGAAAAAATTAGACACTGAAGCCCAGCAGGAAATTAACATTTAAATGTAAAGCTAGTAGAGTTTAACACTTCAGTTACCTGATTGAGCATCCACTTGAAGCCAACTGCAGCCGAACATTCATTCTTTGAAGCACTAGTGAACATGTCCAAATTGTAGACTTTGTCTAGAGTAGCTATAATTGATGAAACATTTCTCCTCCTATCCAAGGGAGAAAATATCTCTCCATTTGAGCTTACATTAACATGACTATTCAACAATGTCTCAAACCACCCACTCCCGGATCTCTGCATTGACAAAATAGCAAAGAATCGAACAGGATTGTGCTTGCATTCATCCCTGAGAACACACAACCAAAACCTTAAGCATTCTTTAAAAGAGCCAATGCACTTACAAAATAGCAAATTTTTAATCACCTGGTGAAAGTTTCTGGATGTGGGAAATGCACGGGAGGAATTTGCTGTTGTTTTAGATAATTATCTGGCAACGGACCCTCAATCACTCGGATATCCTGAATTTTAATCTTGCTACGGGTGCTTACTTGCTTTATACAGATAAAGCATATATAAACGCCACAAACCATTGCAAACAATAGGACTATCATTCTTAACAAAATGGGGGATTTCTTTGGAGGCTTTATAATTATAGCTCCCTGCTGCACAAAATGTACTAGGTGTGTCATTTCAGGGGAAAGTAAAGTACAAAAATTTGTACAAGACAAGCAAATCACGGTAATAACAAAGCTTCCCCAGGGAATTAAGATTACATGGCGTAAAACACAAAAGACCAGCAACGTCATTTAAACAGCCAAAAAAGAAAAAGGACCTTTACTACAATAAAGCAATTGCAGTGTCGGTTCCAATATTTGCGAATACGAAAATCCTACAGGTTACAGAGTCAAAACCAGATCTAGACATGCACATATCCATCTGAAGCACCAATCTAGAAACCCGTTTAGGCGTATCTTCCACACCCATCAGTGGAACAGAGAGCCAAGTTAAAACAAATTTGAAAAGGACTAATCTTTTTCAAATTTGAAGAGAACAATTTATAAGCACTTATCTTCTAAAACCAGCTCAATATCTTCCCCACCCAGAAAACAAAAACAGAAAAAATTTTGGACTTGCAAGGAAAAGTATCAGCATTGTAGCTAAAACTGATCATTTTACCAATTACACAAGAACATGGACATAAAAACAGGTTAAAAGGACTAAAGCACATACCTTGTTGAACAAATAGACGTACGCAGCCATTGTTGCTCGAAAAGAAGAAGCAGAAGCAGAGAGAACCCACAAAAAGGGAGCTAAAACACAACAAACTGCAAATAGAAACAAGAAGAGTTCCTCAATTTGTGGTGCTACAGTTCAATTCATTAATCCCACAAGCCACCACAGCAAAGAACCCTTCTGAAGAGAGAGAAAGAGAGAGAAAAGAAGCTGCCAAGGAGAACTTGACTGAGTTTGGAGCTAATTTTAAGTGAAACCGCGTGGAAAACAATGCCCGTTAAACAGAAAGAAATCGTTATTTAATTTTAAAATTTCGGTTTAATTAAGCTTAATAAGAGCACTGACATGCTAATTGTTTTTATAGTACCATCAGTTAGACAAAACTAGTTAATTATGTGATTGTAAGCTGGATTACATGACCTGATTTGTGATTACCAGTTTAATCTTAACTCCTTTCAGTATCAAAATCAAAAAATGGAAAAAAGAGTAAAGATTGTAAGCGTGTGGACTCGTCATACATATAAGAGAAAGAGATGGAGGAAAAAACATAACAACGTAGATGTTCCGTAAGTGTTTACACATAGTCTCGAAGTATATGTTTTGTCCTGCTCCAAGGTCTACTATTTTATCGCTTTTAAAGACTTTTATTTGATTACGTTGCCAACAACTGAAATAGACAAATAAACATTCCTAAGAATTTTCAACCTCTACTTCTTATGTTTAAATTCCAGTGCAGTATTGAAATTGAGAAGTGCATATTTTAGTTTATTGACATCCAAAATAGTTTTATTATAAGTTTTATTTGCTCATGTTGGGAACCAAAATTTTGGTTTTTTAGTCTTAAAGACAATTCTATTATCAATGAACTGCGATCAATTGTTACAAAATTTAGTCAAAAGATGTTTTTAGAGTAAAATCTTAAAATTGTAGAATTTTTAAAGACTCCAAAAATAATTTAAGAAAAAAGGGGAGATGTAGTAGTAGTAGTAATTAGAAATAATTAATAACACGCAAATGGATAATTTGTTTAAAAAGATATAATATACATATGGATAATTGATAGTAAATAAAAAATAACTGATATTTGACTTCCCAACACATATTAAAATTCTTGGACACATTGGTAAACTTCCTTTATAGAATAGAAAAATTATTATCAATAAAAAAAAGAGGCGACTAATTCTATAAATAAATAATTAATTAAAGAGAGACAAGAAACTTTGACCCGTTGGGGAAATACACAAATGTCAATAATGGCCAAAGCACACCCCGTAACGAGTATGCACATCACTAGACTTTTTCAGCTTTTTTAGAAAAAAAACGAATCGGAATGTGATAAGGATATATAGAGCTTTTCAACTTTTTATTAGACTGTTTGTAATTTAGGATTTTTGAAGTCGTTTTGTGAGATGTTTGTTTAATATTTTTATTATTATTTTATTAAAGTTTTTAGTTCTTAACCATTCAGTTTTTTTATCCGTAACTCAAGAGTTACTTTAAGAGTCATGCGAGACGTCTACTCAACTTTCTACTAAACATAATTTAATTTTAATCTCTAACTTTTATCTACTACTTCATTTAATACTTTCTACTCTAAATTTATTAAAATAAAAAGTGTTCATTCAAATAAAAATAATTCATTAAAATAAAAATATTACATTAAAATAAAAAAATTTATTAAAATTAAAAATATATTAAAATAAAGTTCATAATTTCTTAAAATAAAATAATAATACATGAAAATAAAATTCCGTATTATTCTTCACGATTGTTCCATAGATGTTCTACCAAATCCGCTCGGTTAATATAGCGTCTTGGTTTTTTTTCACGGCGTCGGCTGAAGGATTCATCATGTAGTATGATTTGTTGTACTAATTTCAACATTTCTTCTTCAGCAGGATCATTCCAAATAGATTGCTTGAAATTATTTCGAATTGTTTTATACTCCTCGTCATAAGAAGAGGAGGAAATATTTGCAAATACAAATTCTTTCATTGTTTTGTTTTTGTTGTTTGAAAAGTAATCGGGAAAATCGTTGGGATCCATTGAAAAAATATTTGGAGATAAATTTTAAGAGTTGAGAGAGTTTGGGAAAGAGAAATGAGTGTTTGAAGTAAAGAAATGATAGAAAAAAATGTGTTTAGGAGGGTATTTATAGGAAAATGGGTAAAACTAGCCGTTAGGGACCAAAAAGGTAATTTTCAGCCCCAACGGTAATATAAATCTGACCGTTGGATTAAAACGATCCAATAGTCAGATTTTGATTTTTTAAAAAAATAAAAATAAAAATATTAGGCGAGAGATCAGTGGAACCCGCGTCTGACAGCCAGAAGGATGGGCTAGCAAACCAGAACGTAGTAATGCGTCCCGATCTACGGAACTAGGAACAGTAGCCTCGTTTCTAGCCCCGTTGTGGGCAGCCTTAACAAGAATTTCTACGTGATCATCTATGGTTACCACAAACTTGAATAATCAGAGATGAATAAAATAATAAAATTGCTGCGAGTCTAAAATTCAATTTATTAAACACAATACTACCAGTAATAACATTGCGAGTCTAAAATTCAATTTATTAAACACAATAGTACCAGTAATAAATAGAAGAGATAAAATTTTGTCTCATGTGTCTGGTATTAAATCTTGAAGATTAAAAATAGAACTCGATTAATTTATTATTGCAAATTTAATGATAAATATTAAAGAGGAATTGCACACTTGGAGAATGCATTAAATCCGGTTGCGAATAATCCACATGGTCAAATATGAAAAATAAATCATTATTATGGTCAGCAAAATAAATCATTAGTAGAAGTATACCATTTATTGAACTTGCAAATAAATTCAAGTATGATCTCGTGACATTAATAAAACATTAATGGTGATGTTTATTTTTGGTACGCTGAGAGTGATAATATAGTACTTGTAGTAGATTTAGTAGATTGAATATATTGTAAAATTAAAAAAATTAGAGACAACAATTAATTTTCAAGTTCAACATGCACACAAATAAAACAAAGAGAGAGTAATAATACATCTTTATAGAGTTAGAATACCCTGAATATATAATATGTTGAAGTAATATACAATTACATGATACATAATTGGCTAAATGACTTAAAAAATTCCAAACTATCATATTTATACCACTTATTTACATCTCAAACTATAAAAAATTACTTGTAAAATCTCAAACTTTTAACAATACATTGTTTAAATTCTGTCAAAAAAATTGTTAAGTGTTTCGATAAATACTGGAAATAACAGATGGGAAGAAGTGGCACAGTTTGATAAAGTGGCATCCATATGAACACTAATTAAAAAAAATTAAAACGATGCGGTTTAGGCTAAAACACTTTAGCAAAACTCGGTTCATTTTTCATATACATGTAATGGCATGTTGTTGACTTACACCATCATGTACCACTTTTTTTTTTTAATAAGTCATTTTGATTGCTCCACCAGAGTTCGAATTCTCGATTTTTTAATATTAGAGTTAACTTTAGTATCAATAAACTACAAGTTCATTAGTTCATGCACCACCTAATTAATTATATACTTGCATTTTTCTGGTTAATTTTTTCATCAAATATCTATTCATGATAAAATTTGAAGATGAACATGAAATTTTAGTAGAGTTCAGGCGCATAAACTTTATATAATCCATTTGATTCTAAAATTTTATCTTAAAAATGTGCAAAGATTATAAATTGAAAGATTAGTCATATAAGGGAAATTGTTGAATCCATTACTATTTCTTATGGATGTTAAAAACGGGGACGGGTTTGACTCCATATTGTTGTTTGTTTGATGACGACAATGACTTGGACAAACCACCAAACTTAGTTAATCATTGATCTGCAGCTGAAGGCTGAACCAAATTTTAACTATTATCAACGGAAAAATTTAAAGTAACGAATACGAGAAGAAATATCATCTTGCGGTCGCTCCCTCTTAAACGATAAAATAATTTGATATGATTATGGTTACACCAAAATATTCGTGTCCTTAAATCGAATAATTTTTCCGGATTTATAGTATTTAAGCCGAATAAATAGTGAAAACCCACTAATAATTCTACGGTAAGTATCCATGAGTTCTTAAAGGTGGAAAACGAGAGCTAAGACATATCTTGAAATAGTGCACTTAGCATAAACTAGTTGACTGCAAGTGAAGAGATTTGGATAAAGGAGGCTTAAAGAATTATCACATATCATCAAATAAAATTCATCTTAGAGGGGCCTTTCTAGATAATTGGCTAGTTTCTTAAGCGGCTAAAGTTTTATCGTGATAACATTCAATAGAGACACATGGCCAAAATTTACTAAGAGGTCTACCAGATTCACTAAAAGAACTCATCAACAAAGAAGAGGACAAAGTGCACATAGAAGCTTATCTATTGTCAAAATAGAAATTCATTTCCAAGTAGCAGGACATCATAAAGGACTTCATGACAGCAACAAGAAAGGCCCTCTTTTTTACATCACATAGCACTTTACACGATCCAATCTATTTTAGTTTTAGTTTTATCTTAGTTCTTAACATTTTCTCCTTCGGCCCTCTTGTTATTTTCTTTATTTTCAACCTTGTAATCAAATTTTCTTTATTAATAAAGTCTTCTTCGATATTGTGCTTGCAAATTATTTACCAATGAGTAAAGACCAATTTATAACAAGATTATGTCCCTTTTATCATTTGATTAAAAGTTAGATTGAGCTAACACTTAGGTTCAAAAAACCAAAAATTATTGAAACAGGGCAACGTTGTTTTCGGAGGAAGGAAACAGGTTAAAAAATATTAAATTAAATTTTTTATTTGCATCCATCAACTAATCAAAATGGAATTTTGATCTTTTTCTTTCAATAATCAGAATAATTGCATAAGATAGCTTTGAATTTTGAAATATTCAGCGCAACAAAAGGGCAAAGAAAAGTAGCTTTTTGGAATGCAACGTCTAAGGAATTTAATTTAAAAATGGGAAAAGCAAAAGAAAGAAAAATGTCTTTAATAATTGGCGTCATTGATGTCACGCATGGATTGCCTATATGATTGACAATGAATAATACTTGCTTTTTCCTGGAATGGACTGTCCAATTAATACTATTTTTCTGCATTGTTTTCGCCAGCGTATTGTTGACACTTACTGCTGTTTTTGTTTAAATACAACCGAAACGACGACTATTTTAATTCTTGGAAGTAATAAACTTTTTTTCAGAAAGATATACTTCATTGTTCCTTGTTCGAAAGTCTCACAATTTAATTGGTAATTAATTCTCCTATTAATAGCTATTATCATTATTTTATTTCATATAAAGTACGTCACGGTGCGTTTTGAAGCTAGAAAATGACCCATTAACCTAATCTGACCCTAAAAAAGAAAATTAAATCACACGCACAAGGCTTTATCATAAGTCAATTTTCGTTACTTTTTTTTTTCGGAAAGAGTTTTTACTATTTCTGAGAAAAGTTTCAAAAGATATATTCTAAGTTGGTATTAGTTCCATCATACTCCCATTAATACGCAACCAAGACTTAATTAGCATAAAAAATTAGTTGTCATAGTTATAAAACAATTAGAGTTATCAATCAAGATCAACCATGCAATATAGGTACAAAAGGCCAATATGCATTTGAGTAAGTTCATAACTAACGCGATAATTGTACTTACGGGTTATAATTATGTTTTATATTAATTCACATATCTCATGTAATTACGCATAATAAAAATAAAAATTATACCGTATCGTAATTGTATATGTAAAAATTATGTAAAAAATTACCAGTGGTAACAGTGACATCAAGACAATGTTTTGCTTCGAATTGAAGGCTTTATTTGTTGGTTCATGATGAGTCAAGCCTAGTTACAATAAACTGAAATATTCAAGCATTTGTACTCAACGTGAACCCCACGCTCAATAGATTGGTGGCATTCATGTGGTGGACTCTGCAGTTTACATAAAAATATTATTATTATTATTATTATTATTATATTACATATATATATATATGTATTCAAAGTGAATTTGCACTAGTCATGTTAAAACCTTTCGATATGTTTGAGTTGAAATTAGTTGACTCTGACAGTACATTGTTAGATTAGTCTTATGAGATTTAATTTGCTCAATAGGAGAGTCCTGTCGTGAAAGAAAGAGTAGATCTTACTAAATAAGGGTTTTCGTTACCAATATATATATATAATATTTTTTTGAAAAAGTCAAGTAGGTGTGTTCCAGGTGGGAAAATTGGGAGGATCCTATTGTAATGTTGTTGGGATTGACAACAGAGAATCAGTCCATAGCCTTTGACCTAATCTCATGCCCAAAAAATATTTTCTTAAATTTTCGTCATATGAAATGGAGTAACAAACGGAGTGACTGTTTGTGGTAAATTGTCAGAGTTCATTTTTATAAAACAAATATATATATACAACAAATAAATACATAATTTATTTTATAATATTTTTTTGTCATTTATTATCTAATTTATCAAAAGTAAATACCAATAAATTTATAATTTATTAATATTAAAATTAATTTTAGTATTAAGGGACTGCGGGTCTAATTTTTGGAGAGTAAATAAAATGTCTTGTCAAAAAAGTAACACAAATATACGTTTATACAGTTGCGCAAAAACAAGGAACAAAAGTCCATTTTCAATTCATGAGGTCTCACTTCTCAGTCTCACTCACCACAAATGGGCCTCGTGTAAACGGGGACCTTGTTTGAGGTTTGCGAATGGGTTAAGGCTTCAACTTAATTAGGACCATATTAATGGGTTTTGGTACTATGTTGAGGTTCTTAAGGGCTTCAACTTTAATTAGGACAATATAAATGGGTTATTATTTCAGATTATCAACAAAAAATCATTTCAACGCGATTTTGAAAATACACTGTAAGAAAATAAAACTCTTGCATATTGTGCAGGTTTATTTTTAGATCATATTCATTCAATTTGTTTTCCAAATTTTATATTATTTATAAGAGTTGGTTGAATTTTCGAACTCTGGTTTGGGATCGTAATAGTATCGTTGATAAATATTACTTTGAAAAACAAAGGATAAATAAATTTAATGAGTTTGCGATAGAGTATTAAAATTACAATATATGATGAAACATATGTTACGTATCCATAATTGAGGTCTAAAGTAAACCCTCTGCTGGTAATACTTACTTATGGAAATGTGAGTAGAACAATAAAAGCATTAAGCATGGAAACACTAATTATTCAAGACTTGTGAGAACTAAAGACATACAAAAAGTTGAGAAATCAAGAGTAATTTATTAATGTACACAGCACTTGAGATTAATATAATCAACGACTCCTATAAATCCAATTTTGGCGATCTCGATCTCTTTAAACCTAAGTTCGATTTTTTTATTGATAGTTTTTGCCATAAAATTTAACTCAGAGTCTGAAGTGGTATAAGATTTTATTTATTTACTAGCTAAGTTATATTTTATTGGTAAATTTATATTCAATCTGGATTAACGATATTTTTTTGTTAGTCATTTTATTTGCTCTACTTAAAAATCAAATTTACAATATTGAAAATGATTCGAATACTAATAATTTGTACGCGCATTGGTTAGCTCGAGGATATTATTATTTTGTTCCATGGGCCAGTTTTGTTGCCTTCAAATTTCGTGGTGTGAATCTATTTCTTCTTGCAAGTAATGGAAATGCATAACACACGTAACGTGGATGGGATGTACTACCTCTACTCTCTATGTTGACCTCTTTATTCAAATTTTGAAATTAAAAAAAAATCAATTTAATTTATTTTCAACTCTACTCTAGTTATTAATTATGTCAGGTATATATTGTCCAATTTCGTGCAGTAGTGGCCACATTTCTTTTGTTAATAATTTAATTTGCTCTTAGTCAGTTGATTTGTGGCTCCTCAGGAAAAGGGTGGAGTCTCAAAGTGTACAACTTAAAAATCCTTTCTTGTCAGGATTGTGTTTTATATTGTATTTAGAAGAAAGACTTAGGAATGTAATACAAGAAAAAGATGCACTAATTTATTTCTCGACTATTGATATTCTTAATAGTTTTGGTTTTTGGGTTAACTCCATTAATGTCTATTTTTGATTTTATTTTCCAATCACATCATTGTATCTGTCTCTCCACAAAACAATGTGTCGTTAAATACAGAAAGAGAATTTTTTAAGAGTTTATATAGAATAAAATAAACAATTTTTCATTTATTTATCAAAGTGGTAGCTAATCAAGAAGTTTTCATTCCAATGATGCAACTTTTTTTTTTTCAAAAAAAGAAAGAAAGAAAGAAAGAAAGGAATGAACCTGGCATTGTGTACCTCATTTTTATATAATTTTGGTATGAATTTATATTCTTGACAAGAAAAGACTTGCTTCAATTGATGAAGCCCGGTAGACTTTGACGGTGCAGAACATCAATGGGAGAAAACGATTGAACAAAAAATTAAATACGAATAAAAAAATACTGAATAGGTTAAAGTTTTTCTTATAAGCTTTGATTTTTTTTTGGACCCAATTATAAGCTTTGATTTTGATCCTTACACATGTGTTTGAGAAAATATAATACCTATTAACTCATAGTGGTTGGTAGAAAAGATCATCAATGTCTATTCTAACACATTGCAGATGAGAAAATAGATAGTGCAATTTACCAAGTTTTGATTTGTTCTTTGGCGAATGAAAAAAAAAAAAAAGAGGAGAGGGTAATTTAAAATACAGATCAACCATTATATCTAGTATATATATAATATGATATGATTATGATATTTGTACATAAATTGTTACTTTAATTATAAATAAATTATTTTTTAAGATTCTGACGCAACAGAAGCTATAAAATAAAAGGGATAAACAGTTGAGTATGTTGATTCGCACATAAATACCGAAAATAACTCTTTTATAACCTGTTGATTCTACAAATAATCAGGAAATAGGCAACCAAAACTCAAGAGTTTGAGAAAAATCTCAAAAAATTTACTAAATGATCAAAACTAAGTAGCAAAGTTGGCACAATAGGGTTTTAAACCCAAAATTACAACCAAACAAAGAAAAAGACAAAAATGCCTTTAGTAAAATATTCTCGAGCTTCAAAAAGGGTATAAACTTCGTTTTTTGGGCTTGAAAACTAAGTGTTACGGGTTACACCTCTACAATAGACTGTTGGCTCGAAAAAGAGCTTCAATTTGATATGTTGTGGGTCACTTAACTCTTCTTGGATCAAAAGTTATAACCTATGAAAGTTTTGCTGCATTTCACCGCATCTAAGCCCACCAAATAATCCAATGCTTTCTGATCTGCATCAGATTCATCATGGTCAAATCTTTTGGATCAATATATATATATATATATATATATATATATATATCTTATAGAGGTAATTATGTCAGGTGTCATTATAAACATTTTGATTTTGATAAATAGAAATATTAGTTTCCTAATTGCTAAAATGCTAACATTTTTAATATTTAATTTTTCAAATACCATACTTTTAATCTTTAGTTAAAAAATTCAACATTTGATTAAATGAAAGTCAATTTTTAGTCTCATTTGATTTTTTCCTCTCTCATCATTTTTCTCTCTCCTCCTCTCATACACTCTCCTCTCTCTCTCATCCTCTCTTTTCTCAATCTCATCAACCCTAGCACCCCAAAACCATAGGTCAGCGGCGGTCGCAACTCCTTCTCTCTTCTCCCGGTACTCTCTCTCAGTTATCTCTCTTTTCTGCCGCTCCTTCTTCTCCTTCCTCCGCTCGTTCTTCTTCTCCTTTCTCCGTTCACTGTTGTCGTTCACGTCCCC
>CAODLS011470185.1:0-17734 GCA_948243855.1 Flueggea neowawraea | reverse complement strand
AACGAAGAACACCTCTTCTTCTTCAATGTTATCTGCTTTCTCTTTTAGCTGCAGGATAGATGTTTGAACCCTTGCCACTACATACTGATTTGATCTTTGCAGTTGTTCTTTAAATTGAACAAACTCAATTACCTGACATATAAGACAATATTCTCTTTATCATACACATCCAAATCTATCCACTTAATGTATTGAATACTTTCATCAACAAACACAAGTAGTACAATGCTTTGAGTATGAATGAAGAAAATGCTTTCTCATAGGTATTGATACAAGAGCAGAAGTTAACCAAAAAAAAATCCACATCTTTGTGCTCTCAATCTAGGGGATAATATAAAGTTTTTGTGGGAAATGTTGAGATATACGAGGACAAACTAATTTATGCTGACATAATCACATGAGATGTTTTAAAAGACAGTTTAAGTTGTCCTTCAAATAAAATCAAAGAAGAGGTTAGAAAAAGTGAATTTCCAAAACATCACAAAATAATGTCAATTGCACTTAGACAAAAAATAATAATAATAATAATAATGTAATTTGCCTAAGTTTCACACCCAAACAATGAATTAAAAGTATGGCATATACATACTTTTGAATAATTTCTATGTCGATAAGCAAGAAATGTAAGATCTGCTGATTCCCTCAAGTGGTCATCCATAAAACGGAGATAATCTTTTAGCAGATTGTTTAAGTCAGTCCAAAGGGGAGATACCAACATCTGGGGCAAAATGTGGTGTGAGACAGTTTCCAACAAAATATTCTTCACATCCAAGGACTTATACCTGAGAGAAAAAGTACAGTTACCAACTAGGACTAATGGGTGATGAAGTTTGGGGGAGAAGAGGTCTTAGAATTTTACCATTCAAGAGCTAGAGGAAGGGCACCCAAGTGTGAGTACAAGTGTATGAGTAGGATCTTGTACTGCCACACGTATCTGCCAGACAACCACATTTATAAAAGTCAGTTGCAAGAAGATAAGTCTGCAAAAATAGTTGTACTTTCCTAAAGATAAACCAATAGTTTAAGTGATGAGCCAGGGAGTTTATTATATTTTTTTTGCTATTTTTCCACAAAAACTATGCTACTGAAACTCATGTGCTCAACTCAGACGTCATCATATACACCAATCAAAAGTGAAAAATATCTGATCAAAAATTGATTTTCATAACGGCTTCAGGAAAAATTTGCACAGGCTTCAACATTATAAAATAAAAGAAGTATATCCTTGTTTCAAAAAGAAAAGGCAACGATAGATGCAGCTTTACCGCCGGACAGTCAAACCAAACTCCAAAACCATAATAGCCTCAATGAAGTAGCCGAGTTATCCAGTGCGCCAGAATAACTAATAGTGAAGAAAATGGAAAAGGAAAAGGTTGTTGATATCTGAAATAAATAAATAAAATAGAGAAACTAAGAAAGAACAAAAAAAAAAGCAGCTAAGTGATGGATATGACAGAAGAATGCACACACCAGACACATGCAAGCATGTAGTTAAGCCACACATATGTGGCATCAACTTTGAGAAACCATTTAGAAAATGTAGAAAAAACTTTCTGCTTAAGGTATAGTTGTTTCAATTCCCAAAAGAAATCCAATTCCAATTTCACATTCAATGCTTCAAGAAACGATTGGCACAAGGCATACTGTTTAGCAATTCAGTTCAAACTGCAATCACAACTTAAAAGAAGCATATATTCGAAAGGATATCAATTTTTATCAATCATCCGAATTTAAAAAAACGCACAATTTTCTGAAATTGAACATGTAGCTTCTCAGTGATCCAGTGCAATTGTCAAACCCTAAGCATTAACAGATTTAAAGTGAAAATGATGTAAAAGAATGTCAAACAGCAATTTAAGAATCTATAAATTCCTTGAGCGAACTTGAATGGAACTTGCATTTTTCTGCAAGTAACTAATACAAACCACACTACAACCACAAAAATTGCACTCAAAGAGTTAATTGCACAAGCGTAAATATGTTGCTAAACATAATCATTTGTTCCCTTTTTGTTTTTTTCCTTCTATTTTTTCTCTTGCAAATGGAATAGCAAGTAGTAAGTTAGAGAGGTTAACACAAAAACAGGACTATGAGAATGCCTTTCAATTAAGACGGATAATTTTATTGGCCAAGCGATCACTAAAATTAATCCGTGAAGATGTTTGCCACCACCAGGAGAAAAAGAAAATCAAAATCAAATCATAAACTTCACTCAGTGCTTTAACATGTCTACCAAAGATGTCTACACATCAAGTAATACCTGAACCAACAGATTGCACACCATAGACAGAAGCTCTTCACCATGCATACTCTCCTGTGGATCCAGGTCCTTAGAAAGTGGAAGGCTTTTACAATACATCTCAACCATTTGTACAGCACATCCCTCAAGCTCTGTATACGACAAGCTGAAGTTAATACAGTACAAACCAAAAGGTCTTCAACAACCACATTCAATCTGTGCAATAAATAATAAGATGATTTAAATTCATCAGCAAAAAAAAACTATAAATTTAACTATACATTTAAGAAATCCTACAAAAATTAATTCAATAAAAAATTCAAAATACATTGAGGATAAAACATGATAATATGTTCTGTAACTGTTTTAACACTAAAAGGATTGGAATCCAATTCAATACTACAAGATATGAAGTTATAATTGTTTCTACGGAAGATTTTGTACTGTAGAGTAGCAAGAGCTGGAATTGTGTGCTTACATATTTAATGCCAAGTCTTAAAAGAAAGGCGTACCAGCCACCGGATGTTCGTATGTCTCTCCAATCAACTCTTGAATTTTGAATATGGACATTGACTGCCCAAGTAGTTTAATAGGCGCTGCAGAAGAGTTGTTGGAAATTTCCTTTAATTTATGCAGAAACTCTGTTTTTCTATCCAAGGATAAGACTTGAATATACACCTCAACATCAGAAGCGAAGCAGGCTAAGTGGCCAAACCTGCTCCAACAACAAATATAAGCTTCAATATTGTTTTTGTCACTCTATTTTCATCTTCTTAATGATAAAAAATGCCCCCCAACAAAGGCCACCGCCACTAATGAATGAAACAAAATGATACTCATGCTAACCATTAACCTCATGCAATTGTCAACAATTTGTAAGCATATGAATAAATAAACTTATAAATAACCCAAATATGATAAAAGGAAATCTCTCAGCTGGATAAATATGTGAAAACAACATCCAGAAGGCAAAAAAATGGAATCCTCAACATACTTAAGGAAATATTGCATTAAACACTCCATTATTTCTTCATGATTGCTCTCCCCATGCAAATGCTTCCTCCTCTCAATTTCAAGAATAGCCAGATAGGGACCCCTAACAGGATCCTTGTTGGTGTCTGCTTGTAACTTGTGCACAAAAGCTGACGCATTTGATATGCAAGAATCAAACTGCATATTCGTTAGCAAAAAACAACTTATGTAAGGAAATCACTAAACTGCATACAGAAGAAAGATGAAACAACGAAAGTAGCTTTAGAATTCAAGATGTGTAAGCAGGTACCATTTCATCAGCAAAGTGGGAGACTTTGCAGTCAACAAATTTTGGAGGATGAACCGAATCACTACTGGCTCTACTCCTCCAGCTGCTGTTATCCTCCAGCAAACAGCCAAGATAATGTAGGAAGCACTCCCAGTCATCAGGGCTGCCAGATAAATAAAAACATCAATAACAAGGAAATTCATATGTAACAATATATGAACAGGAAGAACAACGAACTTTTATATGAACTTAAGTTTTAGGTGAATGCAGAAGAAAATGCAGATGAACAGTTGTATATGTACATTTTTGTCTCAAAAGCAAACATATATAACTTCCATACAAAGGAGAACCATAGTTTATTGTATAAATGAACTTTACACCAATTCGCACAAGTTTAAAATGGAACAGTAAAAGGTTATTCATTTGGCACTCAACCACCATGACTCATTCAGTCTATACGCATAAAAGGCAGTATACCCTCTATCCTCAAATTCGAGATCCCCCACTTTCGCTCCTACTCCATCACCTAGCACCCTCCCCCTCTTAGATTCAGACCAGAAATAGAACCCATCATCCAGTGCAAGGGTGTAGACACACCACAAATCTTCCATAAATTATTTCAGGGGAAAAATGTACAGAACAGAGAGTGTAGTCAAGCCTAAAACCTTGCACTTTTTCTTATTAATACCATATGGCCATAAAAGAATATATCACAGCCCCATCCTAAACCTTAAAAAGAAGAAAAAAAATAAACCAAAAACTGAATTTCAACATCATCAACCTAAATAATCCAATAGAAGAAGAAAACTGTTAAGTGCATGAAGTTCAACAAGCATACCAAAGTTCCAAAACTTTCTGATAAATGTTGGCTCCAGCAGCATAATCACCTGAACGAGCCAGAAGTCTACCCTGTAAACTTAAAGTCAAAGAGTACAAGTTGGTAAAGATACCAAAAAAATAAAAATAAAAAGTCCACAAACAGATATGTTAGACTTTGAAAAATCAAAAAATTACAGATGAGCTTCCTGTCGGGAATAATATAATGAAGAATTATGTTGTAGAAAGAAACAAAAAAAAAACAGAATAGGGAAGCCATGCAGCAAAATAATTTTCCAATGCCAGGAATGAAGCCTCATTAGGTCATTCGACTAAGCATGACCTATTTCCTGACAAGAACAAGCATGTTGGCTTTGAAATATCATTCCATGGTACAGCCTTTGGCAGTAAACATGTATCCTGTGCATGGAAGTATTTCCCTAATTTCTCAACACTCAGATCAATGTATAAAGCTTCAAAAACTACCTGTATCCGTAGCTTGTCAACTTCAATCATTAAAAGTGAGCCTAATTTCCCAGAGAGAATTTCCAGAGCATCACTGTATTTTTGTTGTTGCTCCAATATGGAAATATAGACCATAAGAGCTGAAATAGTTCCCAATGAGATGCACAGTGGAATATGATAAATAAACCTTATTGCATAAAAAGGCAACACCAAGAGAAGCTAACCTTCAGGCTCATGCAAGCTGTGGGATGCAACATGTTTCCTGATTAACCCTTCAGCAAGGAGCAACAGTTTCTCACCTCCATTGCCACAAAGCACCTACTAGAAAGTCACGAAAGTAAGAAAGCAAAAACAATCCCTTCAACAGACACAGACAGAATATCTTGTACTCAGTTCTCCATAGACTCAAGTTAAATATCAAGAAAATGATGCAAACTTCTATACTCCCACTAAAAACAGTAATAATCCCATATTTTTAAAGTGACTTAACTTAGCATAACCACGGAAACTGACCTAGCATTTCAGAGTACAACTATAGGAACTATTAAAAGAATTAAGTTCTGAGCCACTTCAAACTACAAGGAAAAATTAAAAAGGAGGGTAGACAACTAAATATGAGACCTTTCTATTTACCCATGCAGCAACACCTTCACAAAGTACCAATTTGCGAGCTTTTAATTCAAATCTAGTTAAAGTCAAGCTAATTGATCCATTATATCATTAAAACTCTGTTAAGTTGCAAGCTACTTCAAATTCAGGGTTGAGCAAGCCAATGTTTAAGATACTAAATAAGGAAAAAAAAATTAAGGCTCTGTTTGGACAAGAATTTGTATTAAACTTAATATACTTATTATAAAAGATGTATAAAAATAGTAACCAAAAAACTCAGCTAAAGTTCAATATATCTATTATTTGTCCTGAAATATGCATTTGAGCTAAGACTCTACCTTTAGTGTTTGAATCCAACTTCATACATTCATGTCATAATAATCTCTGGACTCCACAGATTACCAGATACTTTGACCAATTTGTTACATTCAACCAATTTACATTATATTTAAGTAGCAGTTCTTATGGGTCCTTGGAAGTCGTGAATGGAAAACAAACGATATAAATTGTTCACAATTTCTGAAAATTTTTCCTTACCAACTACAACAGCCATTGGAATAATGGCATGCAGTCGTGCAAACTCAATTCCAACATATCTAGCAAAATTTCTATTATTTAAAGTTTCTCTACGCCATTAAACAAAAGAATCAATCATAATCAGATTCGATCTAGGCATTGCAGCAAGCAGTGCAAGGACCAAACTGAACTGAAAGAAAAATTATTTACTGGAAAGCAATTTTTTTATAACCATCCCAATTTTTAGGTATAAATATCAGCAAGCCAAACTTTTACATGATCTTCTTGTATAAAATTTTGAACAGCCTAAAATCATAACTTACTAGACACCTGAATAAAAATAGGTATGACTAAAAGGAATCGTAAAGACACTCAGAAGCATTTAAGAGTAAAAATAATTTGTAAATCCTCAGCGAAACAGGATCATAAAATAATTTAGCAACTATTACTAAAAGAAAGTTAAGCAGAGAAGGCTTGCAGAACCTGCAATTGAATGCTACAAACCGCCCAGAGCAAAAATCTCTCTTCTCCAACCAGCTTGTACATTTTGATAGCTGTCTGAGCAACAAAAACAAATTAAGCAACTACTACTCCCAATCACTCGTCAAAGCAGTGCATGCATACTGCATCAAAGTTCACAAATATGGCACTAAAAAACCAACCTGTTGCTGCTTCACAAACGAATACTCCCGAACATAACAGTTGAAAAGCCCCATCATCAACTCCAAATTGTTCGGAAACTTACTGCACGCATGCTCATAACAACTTGTAGCCCAATCCACTATCAAATTCAATTAGAACAATAGAGCATTCACAACCTAATTTACGCACATTGATCATTTCCAATCACTGAATCACATATATACACAAACTCACAGTGATCGAGCCGTTGAAACACAATCTGCAATGTACTAAGAGTAAGATCATCCATCAACAACGACTCACTCTTATACAAAAGCTCCTTCGCCGTAACGCAGACCGACAGTGCCTCCTCCGACTTCCCCATCCTCTCCAACACAAGCGCTTTCAAAGCCTGCAAAACCAAACAAACACAAAGCGCACTTTCGGTTCGTTGTTTCTGCCATAAAATTGAGAAGTAAAATTACATTAAAAACCTCACTTACGAGGGCGTAAGAAGAGTTAGGGTGCTTAGAGAGGAGTGTGGTGGAATGCTTAAGAGCAGTCTTGTACTGACGCGAATCGATTGCGTCCCAAATTGGCCGGACCTTCCGCTCCGGTATCCCACCAGCCAACCCGAACTTCGATGCCATTCAAGTTTCTGAAGCTTCCGAGTTGCGTGAGTGAGTTCTGTGAGTGTGAAGAAGGAAATGGAGAAGGTGTACGAGAGAGTTATGACTTCCCTTTTCTGTGAGATTGGAGGAAGATGAAAACCTAATGGCGGAGTGTTTGGATGCCGTTATTTGTGAGAAACGGCGAAGACGGCTTTCGTCAAGGATTGCTATGCTTTTGGGCCCACTGTTTTCCCTTACTTGGGATAAAGGCCAATGTAGTACTTTATCTTTCACACCTCCAAAAATGGGTCCTAAATTTTCTAAAAATCAGCATTACATCCTACATTGTTATTAGTTTGCAGTAAGGTGCTAATTTACCCCTAACATTTTGGCAAATGAGCCAAAATGCCCTCAGGCCTTGTTTGAATATTCAAGAATTGAGCCGAGAATTGTGAAATTGTGAAATATAGAATTGGGTCCAATCAATTTCAATTCTATTGCTTTGGAATTATAATTAGATACACTCTAATTCTTTGCATCCCCTATGAATTGTAAACTCTAATTATTTTTCTCTCTCTCCCCCTCCCCCTCTCTCTCTCCCTCTCTTCCACTCTCCCCCTCTCTTTTTCTCTCATCCTCTCCCTCTCTCTCTCTTTCTCTCCTCTCTTCCTCTCTCTCTCTCTCTCTCTCCTCTCTCCATCTCTCTCTCTCTCCTTCTCTCCGCCTCTCCCCCTCTTTTTAAAAAAAATTATTATTTAATATTAAATTCATATTAAAATATTTAATATTTAATTATATTAAATAATTATTTAAATAATCAATTGTAATTATAATTATATTCTAATTCTAATTCAATTCCAATTTTGTATGTTATTCAAACATTATAATTGTGATTTAATTTCAATTTCAATTCTAACAGAATTAAAATTATAATTTTAATTCTGATTCTACAATTCAAATAGACACATTGTTTTTGGACCCAATTTGCCCCTCACATTATAAAATTAAGCCACGTTTTCTCTTTTGTTACTCATCTAGTTCACATGGCAAATGGAGTGCATATGGTCGTTGACTTTTGGTGATCTGACCATTAAAATGGGCATATCAACTCTTTTCCCTCTAAAAATTCGACATGTGGCAAACTTAAACACTAAACCAAATTCGAAAACAAAAACCACTAAACCAACCATCATTATTGAAAGACTCCATCCTTTTAAACTAACCAAACACTTCTCACTCGCCATTCACTAAACCCTAAACCAATGTGACACGAACCACCCAAATTAAAAAAAAAAGTCAAATTCTCTCATCTTTTTCATCTTTGTGACTCTCTTTTTCTCTCTCTATCAATCACTGTTCATTAGAACATATAACATTGAGCATTTTCTCAGTTTTATAATTCGATTAAATAGTCTTTTTGGAACAATTTTATTTATGCAAAATATGTACAGTTTTCATTTTTTTGAAATAAATATAATTTAGTTTATAACTATACAAATATTTTGTTATTTCCGTAAGATATATTTTAATTCGCAGTTAAATAAATATATTTTATTTTTTTATAACTTTATGCCTGATCAAATTCATTGATTCCTACTAATTAAATTTTTTATTAATTTTCAATTTGAATAGTTTATGGGTAAACATTTTGCAACGGAAAGATCAAATAGGAACAAGAAAAGGAGGATGTGTTGAAAATGGGTTCATGGAAGCATAGGTTGGATTTGTGTCTTTCTTCTTTCTGTGTCTTTCTTCGAGTGTCTTTGTTGGATTGAATCGATTTTGTTAATTTTGGGAATTGAAGAACTCTTGTTTGTTTTTGCTTTTTGGTTTTACATAGTGAATTTTTTTTCCTGGAAGACGATTTGAGAGAAGCTTTTTGGTTGGTGGTATTTTTTTCTTGGTTTTAATTCGAGAGTGCAGTTTCTGGTTTGTGATTTTACCTTTAGACTCTGATTTGTTCGTTTTCTGCGAAATGCAATGGTAAATTTTAGTCCATGTTCAATTAATTAACAAAGAAAGGATTGCATTGGTAATATTAAAATTTCTCCACCAAAATTTTTATCACAATTTGTGGCTGCAAAATACCAGCAACACATTGAATATGAGAAATTTGTTGATGTTGTCGATTCCAACTCATTAAACACATTAGCAATCTAGCATTATAAGGTATTTGAAATCAGTGGTTAGCTTCTATGAATACTGATTTGGATGCATTAACAAGAAACAAAATGTCAATAGAAATGATTGAGCTAAGCAAACATACAAAGGCTTCTAAGATTTTTTGTGTGAAGGAATCTTTCTTTTCTATTCTTCCTTCTATCGAGACCAGTTCTTCTGTTTAAGGACATCTTTAATCATAGTCTTTATGTTCGAGCTTTCTTCACAGAAAATGGACTAATTGTGAACTGCAATTTCTTTTCCTAAAGCCGTTCCAATACTCCAAAAGATGTTTTCTATCACTTCTTCATACCTTTTTCTCCCGCATCGCTCATATCTCCATTAGCTAATGTCCAAGAGAGAAACCTAAGAGAAGTAGGTTTTGAAGCTTAATGTCACGAGCCGTTTGTTGTGACACACAAGATAGACGAGATGTTTGTTGATAAGCTAAACCGTGGGTTGCGGGGCAGCGCAATACGGTGAGTACGTGTCGTCGGTGATGCGCCTGTCTCGAGACACATGACGGATGGGAGTGTCATCTAGGCACCACACTAGTTGATAGTTGTCTCCGCTTCCTTGATTAGCCCCAGGGAGGGGAAACCAGTGAGCATCGGAGACTGATCAAGGCTTAACCTCGGGGATACGGAAGACCCGAGTTTGCCGCATGAGTAGGTCCCTGTGCTAAGACTCTGACCCCGTGACAATTGGTATCAGAGCCAAGACGTGCACACTACAATTTGCCAAGCGCTTTTTAACCAAGTTGGCATCTTCGTCAAGGATGAGCTCACACAATACTCGCACCCTTTGCCACCTAGGGGTGTTCACAAGTAGGTCCTCCATACGACGAGGACGAATAGGCAGGAAGTTGTAGTTATAATTCACCAAGTGCTCACGCCCATGCTCACTAGTCCGCACTCCACTACGGATGAGCTTATGTCATGCTCGCACCGTAAGCTCAGGGGGTGTTCGTAAGTGGGTCTTCCCGTTGGAGATGAGGACGATGAGTATGCAGGGTGGTTGCGCATGGATCTTGGGCTAATCATAGAAGGAAGGTCTCTCACATGCACGAGGACGTGCATGAATTGAGTGGGGGGAATGTCACGAGCCATTTTTCGTGACACACAGGATAGGCGAGATGATTGCTGGTGAGCTAAACTGTGGGTTGATGGGCAATGAAATACGATGAGTATGTGCTGCAGGTGATGCGCCTTTTTCGAGACACATGGCGGATGGGCATGCCATCTAGGCACCACACTGGTCGGGAGCTGTCCCTGCTCCTCTGATGAGCCCTGGGAAGGAGAAACTAGTGAGTATTGAAGACTGATAAAGGCTTAACCTTTGGAATGCGAGAGACACGGGGTTGCCGTACGAGTAGGTCTTTGTGCTAAGACTCTGACCTTGTGACGTTAAGCTCACATGTATTGGAATTAAATATCTACTAGATCGTAAACTTGCACATTGCACGACCTGTATTTATACATTTTTATTGGATAACTAGTTGGAGACCCCGACGATGCTACAGATACATGAGTATTTTTTTCTATTTTCTTAAAAAAATATTGAAATATATTAAGTTCATTAAATTCATAAATCTTGTAATATTCTAAAACATTAAGTCCATTTTGCTTTCTTTATCAAATATGATATTAGTTGCTGTATCTAGGAATGTTGTAGATTATACATTTGATACCTATTAAGAAATCAATAAAAAAATACTTTTTCGATTGATAAAAAAACAAAATCGATTGCATCTAAATAATTATTTTTCTCTTAATTTTGTCTTCCACATTCAATTGAATTTGGATTAATATTTTTTTTCTTGTTATTCTTTTATAATTAAAAATTTTAACAGTTTTTTTACTAAGATAAAGGTTTTGACTAAGGAAAAATTGTCAATGTTTAATAATCATTTTTGGATAAATATTTTTTATTTATTATTCTTTTATACTTAAAAATTTTAGTAGTTCTTTACTAAGAAATAGGTTTTGACTAAGAAAAAATTGTCAGTGTTTACATCCTCAATAATTGTTTAAGTATTTGAAATATTAACAGAAATTTTCATTCACAAATCTTAAAATATATGCTAAAAATGCTATTCCAAACATAATAGCATGCGAATTCAGAGAAAATATTGCAACAAAAGCTATTGCTGAAGTAACAAATGCATTAGCAAAAATTCAAATAATATTATCATACCTCCCATCCAGTCAATTTTAAGTAATCTTCTTCAATATGTTCAAAAGGGACCAAAAAATGAGCTAAGTAACTAAAAAATTCAACTTTGCAGTTTCACTTTAATAGCACTATATATTGACATTATTTTCCTTGATCACATAATATTCTTGAATTAATTTAAACTTTAAATAAATTTTTTAGTTTAATTTTAATTTGTATGTTTGAAACTTATATGATATAACAATAAAGTTTGAAAATGGATAAACTTTTTGTCTTTCGTAATCAGATATAAAATTAAACTTTAAATTTAGATAAATTTGGGGGTCAAATCTACACAACAAATGGACTCCCAGTGGCAATGGAGTTGGAAAGTGCAGCCAAGAATCTCTTGCCGCCACCATTTAGCAGAATGATTGCTATTTTTTTTGGCAATTATCACAACCTATTTTTGGACCATAACTGATATACAAAACGAATTGAATTGGAGGCTCAACTTATCTTATATAAGCCTCGAAAAATTAGATTTTCTATCCAATTTATTCATTTTTAAACATTTATTAGTCTAAAACATATATATAATAAACATAATTCAAAACATATAATAAAAAATATATAAGTGAAATATACCAAAATAGAATATATCAAAATACTATTAAAATAACATATGGATAAATCAGTATAACCAAAATACAAAATGATATAGTAACCCAACAGAATTCCAGTGTGGAGCTCTACTGCAAAATAAACAGAACCCGACCAAAAAGACACTCATGATCAACGAGCGCCTCATTGAGAAGTAGAATGTCGGAAAATTACTGAATACCAAAAGTATACATGAAAAATGTTAGGGAAAGGGAGTAAGTAAACTCGATGAGGGACGATACTGTAGATCGCCTGATACGGGCATCACATAAACCATTTTGAAAACGTTTTCAAAAAATATCACATGCACGTATATGGTTAAGTATGAATAATATACACTCGTATAATAATAGTAATTCAAAAATTCATTTAAAAAACGTTTGCACAGATAGCAAACAACAGACAATCAGATAATAATAATAATATGTAATATCTAAAATATAACAGAAGGCAGATAATGACTAGATACATAATCAAATAATAGCAGAAGTTGTGGTTTATGCCATTAGACATAATCAAACAGAATACGCGTGTTTGGCCGGACACACAACTACCATTTTCCCCTGGTAATTGGGGCTTTGACAGAGCAGTGATATATCAAAATGCTATTTTACCTCGTAGTTAGATGTCTTTTATCCAGAATATATAAATAATTGAATAATAGAACAGAAGAGCATGCAGAGAAGATTTTAATTTATAGAAAATATAATATAGCAAATTTCAAAAAATTCAAAATACTGAATAATTATTAGCACATATGTCAGATTTTTATTTTAGACAATCCTTTAATTATTCATATTATAGAAAAATATCCAGGCACAATAAAATTAATATAATTTTAGAAGACGCAATCTATATGTCTAAAGCTGTCATCTTACTCATCTGGTAGTCCAGAGCAAGAAAGGCTAGTCATGCACCACTAGTCGACGACTAGACCTGATGGCACGAATATGAAGCTGAAACAGACAAAAGCATAATATATATCAAAATATGGTATTGATACTGTGACAATACAAAAAATGTATAAAATGCAAATGCAGCATTAAAACCCTCGACGATGCTAAAAAAAATTATATTTCGATCGAAAATCTATCACTCTCGTCTCGAAAATCATAGTTTATGTAAAATTATAATTTAGTCTTCAAACTTTTATAAAATTACACTGTAATCCTTAATACTTCAAAAATTATAAATTAATCTCTAAACTTTTAGAATTTACAAATTAGTTACCCAAATATTTTAAATTATAAAGCACTCTTATTTACTAAAATTGCAAATCTAAGCTCAATTTTTTTAAAATTACAAATTTTATTCCCTTAGTAAAATATACAGTCCAGTCCCTCAAATTATTCAGAATTAATTTAAAAATTATGTCTTAGTCCCTACAACAGAAAATCTTATTCTAAAACGTTACAAAACAACAAAAGGTCCGTATAGCTCAAAATGTACCGAACCAAATCACTCACATCATCCCTTAACAAGTCCAGAATCATGAAATCATCCTTAAATCAACTCAAGAAGCATCAACTCGTCCGAAATCCGTCAAAACCCAAATGCACATCGAGACCAATTTCAAAGAAACACAACAAGCAACCATACTCGGCTCATATCCATGTTTTCCAACTCAGAATTCGTTAAAATCCAACAAGACACACTTCAAATCCGTCCAGAAATTATCCCAAACCAGAACCAAACTCCCACCCAAAAGCCATGAATATTCACCGATACATATGACATGTTAACCAAGAAATGACAGCAAAAACGATTGGAAATCAATTCCTTACCTCAGATTGAAGGTGAAAAATGAATGGGAAGCAATTGTAGATGGAGAAATTTGGGTTGCAGGTGTGATGGAGTGGGAGAAATGAGTGAAATTTGAGTTTGAGGGCGATGGCTGCAGCTTTTTAAAGGAGAAATGAAGCAAAACGGTGTAGTTTTGGAGGAAATGCTGCGGATTGGCAAGACACAGCAGCCATTCAAAGACACTTGCGGCACCTCTCAGGACATGGCACGGGTTTGTGTCTATGTAATGCTAGAACCGTGACACGGTTAGAATCGGTTGACCGTGTCCGTGACCGTGTGATGCCTAAAACGTGCGTTTCTGGGCCAATTTTTCGCCAATCACATTTCTTTCATTTTTTTTCTTTCAATTCAAATGAATTCCATTGACAATTAAAAGTTCTAAACACTCCAAAATATCATTAATCATCCCAACAACACCTCAAACATAAAATTAACCCTTCAAACATCACAAATTAAATTCAAAATTTAATAAAAATTTACCGAAATGATTAATCAAAAATTACACAAGATGTTACACCAATCTTCCATTCTATCCTCCTTTTCAATCTAGTTAACAATTAAATGTCAATACTCGAATTTAATTGTCAAATTCTGACAACTGAAGACTGTTTATGTGCTGCTATAGCAATTTTGTTAAGCCTATAGCAATTTTGTTAGTAATTTAGTTAGTAATCTAGTTATTTTGTTTATGTACTGCTATAGTAATGATGATTTCCTTTCCGCGAGATAAATGCATTGGTTCCTCGTTGATTCCCGCTTGCTGTAAGAACCAATCTTCTGCCATTGCCTCTCCTGAATGTGAAAACCGGCCACCTAAGATCATCAGAGCTTTTGCTGACTGTTCTTGAATTTAAATCTTCTCAACCTGCAAATTGCAACAACATATGAAACGATTAAATTTCTCAGTTGATTAGCAATCTCCTAATAATAAAATCTTCAATTAAAGTGAGAAACAAATTGATAAAAAAAGTCAATACCTTGGGTTCAGATTGTGTCCCCCTAAGTCATAGCAGTAGATACAACCTACCAATTTGGAATGTATGTTGTAAGACCACCAGGAACGTGAATTCTTTTACAGATGCACTAAAAAACTCGAAATGATCAATTTTATGCTGTAACTGTAGTCAATTTAATTTTTCAAACCTGAGCTCCTCTAACTTTAAGGATACGAGTGACCCCAACCTTTTTGGCATAATAAAGTACCACCTGTAGAGTACATAACCAACTCTCTCAGCTAAGCTAACTCAACAATACTTTCCTAGTGAAAAACAGTACCTTGCAAATGTTGCCATCTTGGCTTGGGGTGTCGCAAAAACTACAGTTTTACATCCAGCAATCTGTGCAGGCTGGTTCACAGCATAAACTAAAATGTCAAACAAATACGCTCATGTTATAGAATGAAAAATCTCAAATGTGCCAAAGTAATTGATAGAAGACATCCAACCAACTGGCAACTGCTAGCACCGACACTGTTGAAGGTAAAACTGCAGTTCCCCTTGGCACATAGAGACCTACAGAACCAATGCTCCTTGCTATTCTTTTGGATCTAACCTCCTGAACTGAATGAAATTGTCAAATGGATGTTTTTGTCTGATTCAAACGATGATTATTGTCAAAGAATTACAACCAAAACACCATTGTTTATCAATATAATTAAATTCAAATTATTGGTCTTTAATTTGAATTGGTCTTTAAAAGCTATTATAGAGGAAGAAATCAATCAAAAACCTTAACAGAATGCAAGATCAATAACTAACCATTATCATTAAAATCGAAAACCCTAATTTAGAAACTTTGGAGTAGATTTGTTATTTTAGAAACTTTAGTTTTAGTTTTATAATTTTGGGAAAACTTGGAGTCATATCTGAAATTTTGAGGAATTAGGCAAATTTCGTAAATTTGGAGAGTTTGAGGACTCATTTGGGAATTCTGACTTCTCGGAGTACCCGTTTGTAATTTTTGAAACTTTAAGGTCTAATTTGTAATTTTACAAAAGTTAAGGTACCAAATCTTAATTTTACATAGGTTTCGATTTTTGAGTCGTGAGTGATAGATCTTCAATCGAAATGGATTTTTTGGGCGATGTTTGACCATTTGAGTCTACATATGCATGTGCATGCATTTCGATATAGCCACAGTACCTTGCCTCGTTTGCTTTGTTTCTGATATCTTTATTTTAGTTTCTTGTTCCTGTCAGTGGGATCAGCTTCCTGACAATGGTACTTGACCGTAGAGCTTAAACCGCATCCCTAGTCTTTGCTGGTTGAACTAGAAAACCATTACCACTTGTTTTCAAGACAAAATAAGCAAACCAAACCACTAGTTTTTGTGGGCTCAACTAGCAAATCATTATCCATTAGTTTTCTAAGGCTAACTAGCAATCACTCTTGTTTTTCTATGGTTTAACAAGGAAACCTAACTACCCTCAAGCAAATAACCTTGCTTGTCACAAATCAACCCAAGATAGTGCAAAATGTAAGCTCACATATACCAAAAAATGTATGCAAGTACAATAGCTCAAATGGGTTGGAAATGTAGAGAAGAGAGATAGAATAAATAACAAGTCTTTGCAAAGGTATCTCTTACTTCTCTTTTACTTCTCTTAATGTGCTTTGATGACTTATAAGGTGCTTTTTGGCCAAATATCAGTAATGTTGCAACTTTGCACCTTTTTCGTAGATGTTTTGCATTCATCACCATCAAAACTGAACTCAACAATCTCCCTCTTTTTGATGATGACACATCTACGTGCTTTATAGGCTCTTCTGTGTGCGTAGATGTCAGCTATGCATTCATCAACGTGCTTTGATGACTTATAAGGTGTTTTTTGGCCAAATATTAGCAAGTCTGCAACTTTGCACATTTTTCATAGATGTTTTGCATTCATCATCATCATAACTGAACTAAAAAATTTCTCTTTTTTTGATGATCACAAAACATATATGAATTTGAGCATCTATTCATCAATAACAAATAATTTGATCAAGGATTTCAGTCCTTATCACTTGGGTAGCTCAACGCAATACTATATGATGTTCAAAACAACAAATATAACAATTGATGAAACACATGAACAAATTTAATCACATTTGATACCATTGTAAATGATAGAGCACTTAATCAAATTCATGCCATATTCTCCCCCTTTTTTGTATCATTAAAAAGAATAAACAAAATAAACATTCTCCCCCTTTTTCAAAGAAAATATAAAAATCATTTAGCATACTTAGCTCTCCCTAAGTAACAAATATTTTTCTGATAAAAGCATTTTAAAAATAAAACTCCTCCTGTAAGTTTCAAAATATGCATAGAGAGTTAAAAAAAAATCTCCCCATTTGAATTTCAGAAATTCAATGTATGCATTTATCAACAAAAATGACAATAACATATCTCCCCCTATGAAGATCAGAAAATCAGCATATTCAATCAATTCAATAAATCAATGCAATGTATGTAAAAAAAATCAAATAATAGAAAAATTGTATAAAAATCAAAATGATGTAACATTTTGAGTTCAAGGAAAAGGTACCACATTTTCAATTTTCTCATTGGCTTTGATTGTTGTTAAGCATATTCCTCCAGCTTTATCATCATCACTGGAACTGAAATCATCATCAATGATTCTTCTTTTTCTCCTTTTGCTATGCTTCTTCAAATATGGATAGCCCGGTCTAATATGACCTAGTTCATGATATTTATAGCAAATAAGCTTGCTCTTTCTCTTGCTGGCCTTCTTTGCTTCTCTTTCCTTATTGAGAAATTTGTAGAATTTCTTTGTGAGGTACTCCACATGATCATAATCAACCTCTTCATCAT
>CAODLS011470063.1:0-15537 GCA_948243855.1 Flueggea neowawraea | reverse complement strand
AACGAACGACCGAACGTCCGTCAACGCGAACGACTTGTCGTTTCCTCTTCGACGCAAACGACATGTCGTTTCGTTCATTCGCACGGACGACTGTGCACACACGCGAACGACACGCCGTTTGGTCCCAAAATCAGACGACCTGTCGTTCGATTTCTGATTTTCTTTTTTCCACGCGTCTTTTTTTTGTTTTTCAATTCTAACCACTTTCCACTTAATTTAATTACCCAATATTCCTCAAAAATCATATTAACACCAAAAAATATTATTTCACATTTTTATCCAAATTTATTAAAAATAATTATCCAAAAATAATTATTCTCCAAATAATTATTCCCAAAACTAATTATCCACCAATAATTATTCAAATTAATTACTCCAAATATAATTATCCCAAAAATAATTATAAAAATTATTCGGGGTATTACACCTCTAGATGGTTCTCCAATGATTAGGTCCTTGGGATGTCCTTTAACAAATTTTCAGTCCTTTTCTAAGTCATTTTTGTTAGCCGAGCTTCGACTAAAAATTTGATTAGAAGTTCTATTTGTAGCTTCATTATCCTCATTTTGAACTTCTTCCTTTACTTCTTTCCCTTTTTCGGCAATGGTTAGATCAATGAGTTCTTTTGTAATTCCTACATCATCATCATCTATTTTTCTTGACACAAGAGGATTAGATTCATCAAAAGAAATATGTATAGATTCTTCAACAACAAGTGTTCTTTTATTATCTATATGCCTTACTATTTAATGCATAACCCAGAAAGATTCCTTCATCCGATTTTGAGTCAAATTTTCTAAGATTGTCTTTTCCACTATTTAAAATATAGTAAGTACAACCAAAAGTATGAAAATATGAAATATTAGGTTTTCCACCCTTTCAAAGTTCATATGGAGTGCTCTATTTAAAATATAATAAGCTATATTAACGGCTTCCACTCAAAAATATTTTGGAAGATTCTTTTCATTTAACATAGCTCTAGTCATTTCTTCCAATGTTCTATTTTTTTTCTTTCTATTACTTCATTTTGTTGTGAAGTCCTAGGAGCCAAAAAATTATGATGAATGCTATTTTCATCACAATATTCATCAAATGATTGACAATCAAATTCTCTCCCCTATCACTTCTAATTGATACAATTGTATATCCCTTTTCATTTTGAATTTTTCTACACAATTTAGAAAAAGAATGAAATGCATGATCTTTGTGAGCAAGAAATTATATCTAAGTATATCTAGAATAATCATCAATAATAACTGAAGCATATTTCTTACCTCCAAGACTTGTAGTCCTTGTTGTTACAAATAAATCCATGTGAAACAATTCAAGAGGTCTATATGTAGATACATCATTTTTACTTTTAAAGAAAATTCTAGTTTGCTTACCTAATTGACATGCACTATATAAAGAGTTTTTTTCATATCTTAATTTAGGAAGACCAATGACTAAATCCTTTTTAAATAATTTAGAAATTAAATCCATGCTAGCATGCCCAAGTCTCCTATGCCATAACCAAATCTTTATTTTGTGCAACAAAACATTTTTCAAGAAAATAATTTGAATCATTTAAATCCACCAAAAAAATATTTTCATGCCTATGTCCAATGAACAATATTTTATCATCTTTCTCATTTTTAATAATGCAATCTGATGATTCAAAAATGACCTTATTACCCATGTCACATAATTGACTTATACTAAGTAAATTATGCTTTAATCCATCTACCAATAAAACATTATCAATTGTAGGAGAAGAATTTTTACCAATTTTGCCTTTGCCAATAATTTTTCCTTTAGCATTATCTCCAAATGTGACAAATCCACCTTCTTTCATTTCAATTTTTGCAAATTGTGATTTGTCTCTGGTCATATGTGTTGAACATCCACTATCAAGATACTATGTATTTGGAGACTTCTTCACCTTCTAGCATACCTACAAGAATAATTAAAATGTTGATTTTGGTACCTTTGTCCTCTTGGGTCCAATGTGGTTAGGTCTTACTATATTGGATAAGATGGTTCCTTTAGGAACCCAAATTTGCTTAATCTTAATATTTTTTTCTAAGATAACACATAGAGGCAATATGACCAAATTTATTGCCATAATTGCAACATAAAGATGAAGTATGACTAGCTTTAACAAATGTCATTTTATTATTCTTTTACAAATTTTTTAATCCATATCCAAGACCACTTTTTGAAAGAGATTATCTTTGATTTCCTAATATTTTATCTAAATTGTCTTTCCTTAAGTTAGCTTACAAGACACCAAAGTAAGATTTTTCACATTTTCCACTAACACTTTCTTGTCTTTTTCCAAATTTTTTATTACTTTATTACATGCATCAAGTCTTGTCTTAAGGTCATCATTTTTACTTTCCTTAATTTTTAAGACATTTTCAAGAGAACATATTATTTTCTTAAGATCTACATTTTCTAGGCCTAACTTTTTATATTCTTCAAGTAAAGACTCAAAAGCATCATACAACTCATTATAAGAGTAAGAATCACTTACCTCCTCTTCTTGCTCTTCATTTTGTTCTTCCAAAGTCATGAAAAAAAAAATTTAGCTCCATGCTCTTTCTTATCTCTATGTTCTTCATTTTTGTCTCCCAAAGCCATGAAACAAAGATTGGCAACTTCCTTCTCTTCCTCCTTTTCATCCAAACTCTCTTCACTATCCTCTAAGTTGCAACCATAGCCTTCTTCTTCATCTTTTTGTTCTTGTATTTAAGAAAAGGATATTCGGCCTTAATGTGGCAAGATTTTTTACAATCAAAGCAAGTGATTTCGGTCTCCTTCTTCTTGAACTCATTCCTGCTGAAATCTCTCTTGTTGTTCCTCTGAAATTTTCTCTCTTTCTTAAGGAATGTTTTGAACTTGGCAAACATAGCAAGATCATAATCTTCTTCTTCCTCACTTTCTTCATTAATGGGAGAGGCCGAAACTTTTAAATAAATGGATTTCTTCTTCTCGACAAGATCTTCTTCTTCTTCTCTCATGGACATTTCATGAGTTAAGAGAGAACCCATAAGATCCTACAATGGTAAGGTTGATAAGTCCTTTGCTTCTTGTATGGCGGTTTTGATTGGAGACCAACTCTTTGGAAGTGATCTAAGAATTTGTCTTACAAGCTCGGAATGAGTGTAAGTTTTTCCCAAAGCATTGAGACCGTTTATGATGTCATTAAACCGGTCAAACATTTCTTGTATGGATTCATGAGGTTTCATTTTGAAGAGCTCATATTGATGAACAAGTAGGCTTGCTTTGTTTTCTTTAACTTGACTTGTGCCTTCATATGTAACTTTAAGTGTGTGCCATATTTCATGAGCCGTTTGGCACATTTGAACTTTGTTGAATTGATGACGACTTAGAGCACAAAATGGGATGTGGATAACTTTGTGATTGTATGATTCAAGCCGTTTATCGTACTCATTCCATTCTTCCATATGTTTATCAATGAGCATGCCATCAACTTCTTTTTGTGCCTTGAATGGTCCTTCCGACACAATCTTCCAAACATCAATGCTCTCGGATTTTAGGAAGGTCGTCATTCTAGTTTTCCAATAGAGGTAATCTTCACCTTCAAAAAATGGAGCACGATTAATATCAAGACCATCATAACTAGCAATAGACTGTAAGTTTGCCATTTGGATCTTTAACTCTTAGGAATTTTAATTCCAAATTTTAAGAGCCTAAATTCTGATACAAATTGTTGGCCCAAATAGCAAACCAAGAAGGGGGTAAACTGGTTTTTAATATAAAAATCAGATTAATGCCCAATTAATAAAACCGAAATTATTTAAGCAAAGAAACAATATAAGCACAAATAATATAATGTAAAAAGCTTAGGGAAAAAGAGAAATAAGGCCGAGATTTATAGTGGTTCGACTTAACTAAGCCTACATCTACTCTCCAAGTATCCACTTGAGAGTTTTCTTCACTATCTTCCTCTTGAAAAATATTACAATCACTTGCTTCACGGGAGCAAACTCCCTTTTACACTTCAAACTTCACAGGTGCTTGAAAACCTTTCACTAATCAACTTCCTAACTTAAAAAGTGTTAGAAAACCTTAAAAACTCTCAATAAAGTTATAAATATATGTTGGAAACACTCCTAAATCAGATTTGACAAACTATAGTCTAAGGGAGAAATAAGCTTAAGAAAAGTAAAAATGCAAGTTTTTGCTCTAGAAAGAAATGATTATAAAATGATCAATACTTATACTTTTTCAAGTGTTTCTTAAGCCCTATTTATAGTCAAAGATGTCCTCTTGACCGTTGTATAAAGTTTGGAGCTGCTGGATTTGGTTTTGTGATCGTTATAGCACGTTTGTCGAAACTGCAGAGCTTAATTGTTCTTTAGATAGAAGTTTCAGTAGAACTTCGAACTCAAGAGTACTTAAGACTTGAAAGTATTTCATTTAACCATTTTTTGGCCTGAAAATTTTCGGTCCAATTTTCACTTGCTCAAATCTTTTGAGTCTTTAAACTTGTGGTCCAACTCTTCTTTTAGACTTATCAAAACACATCAATAAATAAAACCCATTAATATTAATTAAGTCCAAATTCATTCTTCCTTAATATTTTCATATTTCCCAATTTATCTCTTCTCTTGTAAACAACAAATTTCATAATGTTTCAATTATAAATTAAGCATCAATTCACCTTCAACATAGAGAAATACATCAAGCTTATGAATTATGCAAGTTCAATCAAACAATTTTATCAAATATGCAATTTAATCAAATTTCACTTAATTATTATTTGTCATCATCAAAACATATTAAATAAACATAAGAGGACAACAAAATCCAAAAATGAAAACAAATTTCAGTCCACCAGTGAACCTCCCTCTTTTTCCAGATTTCGTGTCATCTCTAACCCCTCTCTAGTTATTTAATCAAAACAACAAATAAAAGTAATATTTCAGACATTTCTCTCATCTCTTTCCTCATCTCTATTACTGAACCAACAACTTCTTTGTAGACACACAATTGCAACCACTCAAATCCACCAAAAGATGAGGAAGAAGATGAGAAAAATGCAAAAGGATCAAAATTTAAAATCAAGCAAATCCACCATAAGAATGAACTAAAAAATTCAAATTGGCCAAACCCAACTTCATTAAATTCAAATTCACCATTGCCTTCAACATCTCAATGAGAAGATTGCGAAATAGAGAGAGTTGTTTGCGACAACATCACCCAATCTCTTATCAAAGATTTGGGTTTCGAATTGAAGACAATAGCACGGTTCTTTTGGGAATTTGAATCAAAAACAGTAGCTGAAGCTTGTTTCAGATTGGAGAATAACTGGTTGGTGTTATAAGCAGCTTGGAATGGTGATGACTGGAAAGGTGGTGAAGTCATGGAAATTGCAGCTTCACAATCCTTTCTGTTTCGAAATTGCAGTTTCATAGTCTTAAAATCACAACTTCACCTGGAGATTGTGTTATCGTTTCTATGTTTTGATTTGAAACTTGGAGCAATAAGAATGAAAGGGTAGATGTCTGCGATAAGAAATCACTCACAGTTTCTAGGTTTTGATTACAAAGAGAGAGACGATGAGTGAGAGAGACGAAGTGAGAAAGGGTTGTGGCGATGGTGGTAGAGAAGGAGGAGGTGATGGTGATTCGAATGAGAGACGCAATGGGAGAAAGAAAGGCAAAGAGAAATGAGAGAAAAAAACAGAGAGAGAGAGGGTGGTGGCGAAGAGAGAAAGATGAGAGAAAAAGATAGAAAAATGAGGAAAATATGGCATATCGGTACTTTTGCGTTTTTTATTAGGCAAAATTAACAACATTAACTCCTAGAGATGTAATAAAAAATTTTTAAAAACTTAGGACTCAATGAGATATTACACCTAACCTATGGATGCAAACATAACTGCACCTTTTATTTTCTAATTGAACAAAAGAGTTTTGTCACAGTCCATAATGTTCTGTCTCTATTTGGCTCCAATTACACGTTTTGAGTAAAAGAGGTCCACCTTTTGAGTAAATATGGGGACAGAGGACGGAGTCAAGTGGATAAACTCCACATGTCGGCACCTATAACCCAAAACTATTATAAAACAAGAATTTTATAAAATACTACGAAATAAGTAAGTTAGTTGAAAATTCTTTATTATTAAATGGCTCCATATTGAAATATTTTTATAATATTCTTTATTAATGTAGATTCAAATTGGATAAGCACATTTATAGATTGCATAATTCTCTCCATTGAATTTTAAAATATCTACTTATTAATAATACGATGAAAAATGATTCGGGGGTAATAATCTATTTTCCTTTGTAAACTTTTATACAATAAGAATGTACTCAATCCTTTTGGTTTTTATAGGAACATTATCTATTTTTTGTGTCTCAATTACAGGCATATTTTCTTCTCTTTCTACTAATCGAAACACAAAGTTAGTTAAATAGTTATAATTAATTTTACTTTTTGATGTTGTCCCAGAAGACTATAGATTTATTTTTATTTTCTTATAAATATTCGAGATTATAATAAAAAAGTTGTCTCAAATTAAAAAATATAAAAACATAAAAATTATATGAATATAAAAATTATATAATTACAAAAAAAAATCATATTAAATTTTGAAAGTATTTTTTGTACATAATATTTTGAATATCTAGATTATATTCTATTTAGATATTGAAAAAATTAGATAAAATATATATTATTTATGATGAAACCACTTATTAGATAAATATAATATTGAATATCAACTATAAAAAGCGTTAAATGTTGAAAAGTAAACTCAATGTATTCAGTATATATTAATGTCTAAACAAAATTCACTAACACAAGTTAAAAGGTAGGTTTAGAAAAAAATTATAAAATTAAACACATTTGACCAATAAAATCAAGATTATTAATGATCTATGTATACACAAAAAATGTCTATCAAAATGAAACGGAAAAAAGTAACATTTTTTCACATGTCACATATTTTTTAATTTTGCTTTCTATATTGTTAATCTATTAATGAATGAGACGATCTCAGTATTCTTATATTGCAAATTATTAGATGAAAAAAAATGATTGGGAGTCCTTACTTAATTATTTTTAATAAATTAGATATTAGATTACAGAGTAATAATATGTAAATATTAAATGGAATATATATATATATATAATATATATATATGTATATATGTAAAAACTAGTGAATACGTATAAATTTATGTGTAATTTTTTTATATAATATAAAAAATAAACATTGCTTTACTTTATCAATTATTAAAAAAGTGAAGAGACTGATAGTGGCAATAATCAGCCGGTAGACTTCGTCAAGTCAATAAGATATGGGCCTGCCAAGTCAGCCCGGGACCCACAGAACCTTTTTAGCGACCACTTGTCCTGTCCAGATTAAAGTAGCAGCAATGTCCCCTTTTCTTTTCTTTTTTTTTTTTAATTTTCCCCTTTTA
This sequence comes from Flueggea neowawraea, assembly GCA_948243855.1. Lineage (NCBI taxonomy): Eukaryota > Viridiplantae > Streptophyta > Magnoliopsida > Malpighiales > Phyllanthaceae > Flueggea > Flueggea neowawraea. The sequence goes on along the minus strand of CAODLS011470063.1, from coordinate 8,098 downwards.
GCGTTTTTTTGGGGGGTTATTTGGCAAAAATTGAACCAAGATGGTGACCGCACAGTCGGGCGCACGCAACAGTGTTCTCTTATTTTTTTCGCTAAATATAAGTCCTTGAACAAGTATAGAATTTTTAGTATATCCTTCTTTTATTTGTTTGCTACTTTTTAGTTCTTTCAATCCTCGAGGCTTCACCTAACTTACATATTTATCATGACCTGATATAAGCACACAGTTGTCTTTAAGTAACATCTGACAACTCATGGACTGCCAAATACTAAGCCTAAAAGTTTAAGTTTGTGTCACTTAAATAGTCAGGTCCTTGTACTTATAAATCTTTTCATCTCTATATATTTATTCAATGCGGAAACACAAAACTGCTATATAAAACTTGCTTGACCTACTAGTTTTAGCTAGCTGCTTAGGTGGGATGTTACAATTTCCACCCACTTAAGTTAATAACGTCCTCATCGCCAAGACTTCCAATCGTGATGTCCATAATCTCTCTCGTATTTTTTCGGTGTGGAATTCGCCTATACTCAACCTGTTGATGTGGAATTTGCCTAAACTCAGGGACTTCCTCTCAACTCCTGAGGCTTGCCCCACCATTGCCATCAGCTGAGGTTTGCCCCACCACCGTTCAAGTTTGTACACAGAGTGACTCTAATACTATAATTGTCACGACCCGACATAAGTACGCAGCTGTCCTTAAATAACATCTGACAACTCACGAGCTTCTAACCACTAAGCCCAAAATTTCAAGTTTGGGTTACTTAAGTAGTCAAGTCCTTATACTTATAAACATTTCCATCCTTATACACTTATCCAATGTGAGAATACATAGCTGTTGCATAGCAAGTTGCTTGACCTGCTAGCTTCAGCGGCCTACTTAGGTAGGATGTTACATCTTAAACTTATCCGTTACTAATCACCATTAACAGTAAGCGATGTAAATCAACTGAGCGACTTGAGAAGACCTTAGTGTTTAGCTTTGTAAAACTCATTTGTATCCGATTCGACTAATGAATGAATCAAGTTTTAACTCAATTTTGAAACATGATTTATAAAGGATTTGAGCATAATAAGTTGAAAAACTTGGCTTTCTATACCTGTAAGCAAGTTCAATAATAAATTCTAATATACATACATAAAAAAAGTTAAGTTGTCACTTAAAAGGAGGTCAAATATTGTATTAGATTAGCTCTAGTTCCATCTTATAAATTGGGTATAACTCCATCCAAAATGCACTATGTGGAGAGGGATTTGCCACTAGATTTTAATTAGGTCTCCTTTTTAAATGTTAACTAGATTTTTTGAAAATGAATTTTTAAAAGAGTTCAACTGCCCATCTGGGCTATCAAATTTATTTTACTCATTGAGTTTTCAATTTGTTTATTTTTGCTCAATTTTCAATTGAGGGAGAATCTTAAGATTATAAAATTTTCCCATTGTCTAGGTGTAAGAAATCTTTTGAGTTTGAAATCTAGCGACAATTTTTTCTCTATAAAGTGTCCTTTGTGATTAAATTAAACCCAATTTTTAAGACACTTAACTCATTTAGAAAATGAGTAAAACTCCAATGAAACTTAAGCCACTCCCATCACTTCTGCATTAAAGTCAGTAACTATTTGTATTTGTCTAAACTATTTATCAATTAGGTAAAGAATTAAAAATTTGAAGATAAACTACGAGACTTAGATAGTGTTAAGGGTGGTGGAAAGAGAAACTAATCATTTGTGACAAAGTTGTTCTAAGAATTATTTTAGAGAACATTGAAGAGTTTGTTTTTCAGCCCTTTTGCATTTGCTTATATGCATAGAAAACAAACTTTGAGGACTAGTTTATTGTATTTCATAATTTGAGGATTGCATTGCTAACATTACTAGAGTTCATATACTACCGTGTCAATTTCCAATAACAACGAGTCATTCTCTATCAACTTCTACTTTTAACAGGATCTCAAAGCACCCACGTCTTTTCATGATTAATACAATTTTCTTTTGAAAAATAAACTAAATATATATGCAATGTAATTAAGCATTTTATCATTAATTATCAAAAAATAATATATGTTTGTCGGTATGTCCAACGGTATACTAACTGTAATCCATCTAAATTTTGTCAACAATTGTTAAAAATGTTGAAATAAGGGCATTATAACATATATTAAGGTGTCGTTTGACAATAATAGTATATAAAATATTTCATATAATAATTTTATTAAAAATTATATCTCTTTATTTTTTTTACTATTTACTCATCATGAATCATTATAAAACCTATCAAATATACTATATCATCTACTCTCCCAAACAAGTCCTAAATATTTAAAAAAAAATATACAAATTTTATCAAAGTAGCATGGACGATTTTTTTATTGAAATGTAGCATGTGCCAATTTTTTAAATGGTGAAAATGTCATTTTGAAAAAAAAATGAAAAAGATGAAAAATGACATGATTTTGAAAAAAGAAAGAAAGAAATATGACTCTTGCATAAAAAAAATCTAGTTCAACTTTTAAATTTTAGCAATATAATTTAAATAAAAAAATAAATATAAATGAGTTTATAATTTATTAGTATTAGAATAAATTTTATCATTAAAAAAATGTGAAAATAATTAAAATGACATAAAAAACGAAAAAAAAAAGATGAAGGAAGCGGTTAATATACTCTTTTACTACTTGGTTTGTTGCAAATTTATAAAAAGAAATAAATTTTAAAATGTGATTATTAATCAAATAATTTCCTTACCTAAAAAAAATCCTTACCTTTGCTTTTTATAGAAGAGACAAAATCGCCAAAAAAATCTGTGACTACTGCGCTTCACACGGATGTTAAAAACTCCTCTCCCTCCAATTTCTCATCGACCAATCACACTCGTATTTCTCTCTCAGCCATCTCTCTCTCTCTTGCTCGACATCGAGAGCACTCCATTTCCCCCCAGCTCTCGATCCCTCGCAGCAAGACAAACCGTTTCACCTCCATTTTCCATCGCCATGGAAGGCATTGCTTCGCAGCTCAAGCGAGGTATATCGCGGCAGTTCTCCGCCGGATCGTTGCGGAGGACTTTCAGCCGCCAGTTCTCCCGCCAATCGTCGCTCGATCCGAGGAGGAACAACCAGCGGTTTAGCTTCGGACGACAATCGTCGCTCGATCCGATTCGGCGGAGTCCTTCTACTGATGAACAGTTGACGGTTCCTGAGAATCTCGACTTCACTATGCAATTGTTGTTTATGGCGTGTAGAGGTGACGTGAAAGGCGTTGAGGATTTGTTGAATGAAGGTATTGATGTCAATAGCATTGACTTGGATGGGAGAACTGCTTTGCATATCGCTGCTTGCGAGGGACACGTGGAGGTTGTTAAGCTAATGCTCAGTCGAAAAGCTAATATTGATGCTCGTGATCGTTGGGGTAGTACGGTAATTATGCCGACTTTTTGAGGTTTCATGTTTCGCGTTTTGTTGGTTTGAACGATAACGATTGAAAAAGCCATAGATTGCTCATCAAATTTCAATTAACGGCTGGAATGCTGAACCAAAACGGCAGCGTTTTGTGATCCTTTTGTTTGATTATTTTGGCAGGCATGTGCGGATGCAAAGTATTATGGGAATGTTGAAGTTTATAACATCTTGAAGGCGCGAGGAGCGAAGGCTCCGGTACAAATTGGACCTAATTTCTCTTCTTTTTCTTTTGAGTATTTTTGCGTTTTGTAAAAGTTTGTGTTTGTGAATGCTGATGAGGGTAACGTTGTGTGTTTTTTTAGCAGAAAACGAGGAAGACACCAATGGCTGTTGCGAATCCTCGAGAAGTTCCAGAATATGAGCTTAATCCATTCGAGCTTCAGATTAGGAAGTCAGATGGTATCACGAAGGTATGAACGGAAAGACAGTTAATTGTCTTGATTTTGGGAGTTATTCTTTAATTTTCAATGTTAAAATTTTTGATCTATCAGAAAATTTAGCTGATTTCATGCGGCTGCAGTTTTCTTGAAATCTATATATAACTAATTTTGTATGTTAAGCAGTTATGCAATGAACATATTGGTTATGATTGCCTTCTGATATTCTTTTGAAGAATACTTTATTTGTCATTTTATAGGAATTTGGGTAACAGATTTTATGCATGCCATAATTAAAATTCAATTTTCCATTAAGGGGCAAAAGCGTAATTCTATAAACTGCAGTCCTGATGTGTCACTAGCTCTCTGCATATCTGACATGGGTTTAGGATGTTATAGTTCATTCATTGTAAGACATTAGGAGGCAATGGAAACGGCATGATGCATTTAATGTGGTAGAGAAGGTTGACCCTGTTGCTCCTTCTGTCTTATGTTGTCAGTTTTAATTTGGATATCTTCTTCAACAGGGAACATATCAAGTGGCTAAATGGAATGGCACCAAGGTTGCTGTAAAAATACTTGATAGGGACAGCTATTCAGATCCTGAGAGCATGTATGTGCGAACCCCTCGCTCATATATTGTTGTCCCTTTTCCTCTTTTATTTCTTTCGTTTTCAATTACATGTCCTTTTGTGTAGAACTGAACAAGAAAAAAGGAAAGCACATTCTCTTAAGAACAGCTCGTACTAATTATAAATTCTATGGTACAAAAAAAAAATCTTTCGTTAACCTTCAATTTGATGTGAAAGCTGGCCAGTTCTAATACACATGTAAGTTGAATGAATGCATATGTAGGTTCAGTCGCCGTTAGCTTTCTGGTGTAATGAAAACGTGCATGTGTCATCTTAATATTTTCGTTCTGCAGTAAGTGTACCGTTCTGGTTTAGAAAAATTATGTTCCTTCTTCTTTGATTGATCAAGTTCTAGCTGCTACTGGCTGTTCTGTAGAACTTTTCAAGGTGTGAGACTTGGAATTTAGAATATGCTAGTGAATAAAATTTTTAAGAGATTTGTGTTTGACAATTGATAGATCACATTTATATGACTTTTAACACTGATTCCGACATTTCATTGTTTAAGATAGTGTATATGCAGTTGAAGTATACATATTCACATATTCCTTCTTTTGTCTTCTCTGCAAATATTGCTCTAGCCGCGGAGATGTAGAATTAACTGTCCATAAATTCTATATATACATGTTCCTTTATTAAAGTGTATGTTCCTTGTCAAGAAAAAACTTTAAACATACTGCTAACTCAACATATATTGTTGATTTGCAGATATTTACGTGGCACCTGAAATTTATAAAGGTGAAATTTTTGATAGAAGTGCAGATACATACTCTTATGGCATCATTTTATACGAGGTAACCTTCTTCCACAGATCCCTCATGTACTTGAATGATTAACTCATATTAAGCTCGGGTGTTAAGTGGTAATGTCATTTGTGCGCAACTCTATAGTCTATATGCTCTTACAAAGCTGCTGGGGAAGTTGCATTCTCTAGTTCCTCATTCATTAGGTTCAAAAATAATTCATCTATGTTGTTTTTCTTTAAGTAAAAAAGATGCTAGTAGTTTGGAAAATTTACAAGGCGACACGAAATACTTATGTTTGAATTCTCTAGGTAATTGGACTTATTTTTTTCCTAATATTCGGATACCACATGAACACCGAATCAACAGATTTCATCCGGAGGAAATAAGCATTGAGCACTCATGTATTCGCTTATTTCTATATGCTTTTAGATGATAGAAGGGGTGCCACCTTTTCATCCAAAACCACCTGAAGAGGTCGTGAAAATGATGTCTATTGAGAAAAAGAGACCTCCGTTTAAGATAAAAACAAGAAGTTATCCTCCAGATTTCAAAGAGTAAGTTTGATTTTTCAGATGACAATAGAATTATGTAACATAGTAAACTTTCCTTGGTTTTCTATTTGGTCTCTAATTGTTTTATCAAGCAAAACGAGTTGATAAATCACAATAAGCTGATTGAAAAAGATGCCCAGGAAAATCATTTATTGAACACAGTAGTTAGTATTCTAATCTTTGTAATTATATGCGGAAAATCTACTTGCAGTTGTAATATATAGACTGGTTAGTGTTGGTTGGACACACCAGCTATTGTTCCGAGTATTCTAATTATGAGATGTAAAATGTGCAGGCTGATTGATGAATGTTGGCACCCAGAACCTGTTGCCAGGCCAACATTTTCTGAGATTATCGTGCGTTTGGACAGAGTAGTTTCCAATTGTTCAAAACAGGGGTGGTGGAAGGACACTTTCAAGCTTCCTTGGTATGATAATCTTACAAAATCTGTTATTTGAAGCTTCCTTTGTAATTAAGTTGGGTTTTTGCTTTAATTAGAGTTTGCGGTACAATGTTCGTTGCCTGAAAACATTCTTGATTGGTTTTTTCCGATTAATTCTTCCTCTAATTTTTTGCTGATGCGACTGTATGCAGGAATAAGTAAATCCAGCTGGTTCCATATGAAAAAAAAGGCGAAAAGGAACCAAAACCGGGAGGGTTATCTCATCGAAGAAACATTTTTCGAGCTTCATATTTACAGAGAAAACCGTAAAGTGACGAGATGGATCTTCGGGATGAATAATGCAATAAGAAGAAATCAAAATAGCTTCATATGAATCCCCAGGTCTAGTTCTTGTTCTCCTGAGGAGCTGAAACAGTTACTTTGTATGCATAATATGTACAAGTGCGTTGTTCTTTTTAATCATGTATTTCCACGCATATGATAGAAAAAAGAGAAATTGCATTTGCACATTGTCTTTCCATTCATCCCAAATAAGTATAAAAAAAATTTCTCCTAATTCTTTACTCCCCATTATTCACCGATTGCGTCCCTAAATTTTTAAAAGATTTTTATTGCATCATCGTAGGTTAATTTTATCTATTCAAGCAAAAAACTGTGAAAAGTCAAGATTATCCTGGACACCTTAGGCAAATATTCTCTAATTTACATTCTCTCTTTCCCTTTAGTTAAGTCACCACCACCTAATAGAACCCATCACACCCACAAACGACCCAATAACGAAAGCAATCGAAAAAGACAAACCAAATCACTGAAAATCCTCACATAAAACAATTTAAATCAAGAAATCAAAATTAAACAAACAAAATATTTGTTGAGTTATTTGGAGAAATTGTAGACTTGTGTAGAGCGTTAATTGGACATGCCGTCATAAGCTTAGACAAAAGATAGAAAAAAAAAAGGAATTCTAAATTTGTCTTGGGCATCAAGAGGGGATACCGGAGATCCCTCCAATTGTCAAAGATCTACAGCCACTATCCTACAACCTCTTACACTATCAAAATCAATCTTCACCCAATCATTCTCCCGAATTTCGAATCAAACTCATTTTCTTTTATGGGCCCCACAAAAATAAATCATAACCATGCACCTTTCTACACCCAAACATTTCCCCATTCAAAATCCCCTTCTTAACCCTCTCTTCATCCCCTTCTTCCCCGCCGCCCTAAATTCACTCTACTTTTTCTCTGCAGTGGCATTTTTGTGATTATTCAATAATCGTAAGTGTTTTCTGGATTTTCGCCCACGTTTGGTTTCGACCATATGTATGTTCGCTTCTTTCTTTTTCTTTTCTCAGTTCCAACTTTCTGTCTGGTTCCCGCGAAACTGCGGGAAAATAAAAGAAAGTAGGGATCATTTGTTTACCGCAATACTGTAATTTTCTTTATTATTATTATAATAGTACAATCTTATTTCTATTTGGGATTTATTTTCTTATTAGTATGTTGATTTTATATGTTGTACTCTGTTTTCTGGCATTTCTATTGCTTGTACGATAACTGTATAGATTCAATATTGTCGGTGATTGATATGAATTGTGGGTGTATTTGTGTTTTCACGGGGTTCCGGAATGATTGTTTTGTTGAACGTGCTGTTTTGCTAGGGGGATTAAGTCGGAATGAGAGCGTTGTCTTGTGAGGAGAAAACATTTTGAGAAATGGCATCGAGAGCGATTTTGAGGAGGAGGAGATTTGTCAGTGATTACTTGAATGCCTCTGCACGTTCAATTCAAACATTCCAATGCTTAGGGAATGCGACTCAGCAGTTCAATTCGTGCGGCTATAGTAATTCTGCAAATCAATCTGATTCGGACTTTAATCATGTGAGCGAACGGAGAGGAAAATTAGTGCCAAAGGCAGAATTGTTTGGATATTCAGG
>CAODLS011469816.1:0-16493 GCA_948243855.1 Flueggea neowawraea | reverse complement strand
TGATACTCTTTAAACATTTTTTAAAACACTTGTCATCCAAAAATATAATTAAGTTAATTAAGCACCATACAGTTAAGCCTGCTTAATTATGCATGGAAAATCTATTTCGTAATAAATGAGAGAACATATTTTGTACAAGACAATGAGTATCAGTGAAATCCACATAAATTATGAACTAATATAATGTTGGGTCATCATGTTGCATGATGAAGAGCTTTGTTTTAAAGGTAATTTAAAAACTCATTGATTTTATTATTATTCCAAATCTGATGATAGCATTACCACCAAGTATTGGTGAAGTAGCACATATTTCAATTGTTTTAAATTAAAAATCTAGAGGCTCAAACTATATATAAAAAAAAAACTAAATTTCAGGTAATTTAACAAAGAAAAAACAAACATCATTATGAGAGATAATATTGACTATAATCCGTTATTGCTTATTTATCGTGGATTGGGACAACGGACGTAAATTTTACAATTTTGAGATTTAGATTTGTGCTCTTTTAAATAAATTATTTATTATATAAAATGACAGCCGAAAAAAAATTAGTAGAGGAAATTAGTGGATCATAGATGAAATTTGATGAAACTTATCGAAAAAAAGTTTGATGAAATATTGATTTCTATTGATGAAATTTCCCAATCTGTACAACACTGCTTGACAAAACAGTAATCTCCTTTTTTAATCTGTTCCATCAACTTCTCTCATCTTAAACTAATCCTATTGAAAATCCCTACACAACTTAATTAATTATTAATTAATCACAGCTCAAGCACTGGAATCATCAAAATCTCCGCTTCTGAGTCGGAGATCCATCTTCCGACGAGTATGAAGACGGCTCCTGCGAGCACCGTTTATAATTGGTAACCCTAGTCGGCTCATAATCACTTGATCCAATCAAATGTGGAAAATTAAGCTTAGCTTTTGCTCCTCTCATTTTAAAAGCAGCTCTATCATAAGCCAACGCCGCATCCTCCGCCGTTTCGTAAGTTCCCAACCAAACCCTAGCGCCGTTTTTCTTCGGATCCCTAATCTCTGCCGCGTACGTCCCCCACGGCCTTCTCCTTACTCCCTTGTAATTCGTCCCTTTTGCCGGCGCGGCACGAGGTTTCTTACCAACCTGACCAACTTGTTGAGTATCCTCCATTAACGGCGAGTTAACCGACGTTTCATTTTGTAGAACCCCATTGTTATTGTATCCAAGAACTTGGCCGTGAAGGTCATTTACGCTGTCTTCCATCTTGAACAAAAGGTCACTCCAGTTGTCGTTCGATAAAAGATTGTCAAAACTCGAACAAAACGGCGTGGTATTGGTGTTAATAGTTTCAGGTAGCTCGTCTTCAAAGAGGTGGCGGCAGATGGAGTCGAGAGCAGCGGAGTGGGCCACGTCAGCTGTGACTTGGTAGAACATTTCAGTGAGCTTAAAGAGTGATATGGATGAAGGTTTTGAAAAATCTTGAATTACGCACTGTTGGATTCTTGAAAGTGTTGTTTGATGGAGTATTTATATGTTCGGACACTATAGTTAATGTCGTTGGGGTTCGATGAAGTTTCGGGTAAGTCCACACGTTTTAAGTGGTTTCCACTATGCATATTTTAAGGTTTTTATAATATTTTTATTTGTCTAGTCACGTTTGAGCATAGTTTATTGAGAGTTTTCATTCTTTAGAAATTATTTGGATTATAATAATGGTAGTTTTGTTGGGTATCCAATGATGTATTGTTTTTCCCTAATTCTTTTATATTATTTGTATTTGGGCATGTGATTCAAAACCTTACTTTAAGCTTTAAATAAAAAGACTTTGAATTTGTGAAGAGTAAAATAGATAGAATTTAAAAAGAAAGAATAATGTAGTTATCATATGTTCCTCCTGGCTTAGTTTCTTGGAAATTAACCCTTCCCTTCTCCGCGTTTCTTCTTCAGGGTCAGCCTTTTTAGCTTCCTTCAAGTGGAAAATATATGAATTATTATGGCACTCATTGGTCTCACTTTAGTAGCTAGGTCTTCGTTTTCTTTCTATATAAAAATTAAAGATAATTAATTTTGTTAATTAAATGATTTATTTTTTTAAAATACACTCTTGATAGACTTACATGGGTAGCATAGAAAAGAATTGAAAAAAGTCAGTAACTAATGTTGTATGTTTAAACTCAATGGCAAATTACAATGATACTGTTTTAGTTTTGCAATCTATAAGTAGTGAGATGCTAAAAATAAAAAGTGCTCCTAAGAGAGAGAGAGTGGTGTTATAATTGACTTAATTATGTTCCACAAAACATATAATCTTTACCTGCAATTGCTTTAAATTCGTTTGGTATAGTTCATTTAAGCACTTATAATTAAGTGGATGTGGTTCGATTATTTTGAGCTTTGGCTTACGTATCTTGCCTTCATTCAAGCAATTTTACAATAAATCATTCAAACACCCCATAATTGTATGCTAAGAAAAACAAACTTGCCGCTTTCATCTTTAATGCAAGTAAATAATAGAAAAAAAGGGGCAAAAACTGAACAATCACCTGAGGTTTCCAACCAAAGATCACACTCAAGGTCTATGATGGTAAAGTAACATCTTTCAAGTATGTTATGGTTGGGATCCAAGTTGTCTTTTATACCAACAAATATTCCTTTTATGAGAAACATTTGCACTTTTTTCCACATGAACATACTACATGAGCATGAGTGATATTTTTGCGTATTAGAGCATTTATACGCACGGTTAATGTCATTAGAGCATTTATACGCACAGTTAATGTCTGACATTAACCGTGCAGTCCATGATGCTCTCCCACATTATGTCTTGAAGCGCATCAAAGGGTGAAATCCACTGAAAAAGTGGATTCCATCTGTTTTAAAATATAATATAATATATTTTTTTAAAGTTTTGTTTTGTTTTTTTATTTCTTTTTAGTTTTTTTGCCTTCATTTATTAACATCTCGGTATCATTTTTTTTATCACTCATCAACACCACCGCATAATTTTGTAGTCATTGTTCCTGTAATTTTTTTAATGAATTCTCAATACTATAAATAGATCATCTTTCTTCATACTATTAACCATCCCATGTTGTTTTAATTTAAATATTTATTCGATTTATTATTTTATTTTATTTTATTTTTAAAAATTATTATTTTTAAAATTCATTTAAATAATTTTCATGATAGATATATTTCAAATATTATTTTTAACCAAAATATTAACTCATAAAATATTTATGTCATATAAATATAATTATTATTTATATGTTGTAAATAAATTGAATAATGAGTGAATTGATTGTGAGTTACGTACTATAGTATAATAAGAAGTTAATCATTAAGGATAAATAATCTAATGAATAAAAAATTTGTAGATTGTTGATATGATAAACTCATCAACTTATTAAAGAGGTTAAAGATTAGAGATGTTCTAAATCAATTTTTGTTGCCACATGGCATGCCACTCCATAAGTGTCAGTCAGCATGTCGCGTCGGCATTGGGTAGGAAATTTGAACGACTAACAGTCAATTTGGATAAATTTGAAGCAACCTTCAAAAGCCATGGCGTATGAGTGATGTTTTTGGAAGAGTTTATCATTTTCAATACAAAGTGAGGAAATTTTTACCAGTTAGTCTAAGTTGTATGAACTGAAGGATTAATCTATTTGTAACTTAGTGTTATTAGAGTCGTTCTTAGATAGAGACTTCTATTTTGATAATTTATTTTCTTTATTTCATTAAGGACCTTTAATGTTGTAGTTGACTGTTTCTATTGGTAGACAAATATAATTTTTAATAAAAATAAATATAAGCAAAGGAACTTGAAGGAGAATTTCAATTAATAAATTTTGATGGAACTTTAAGCCATGTTAAACTCTCCAATCTGTACAACATTGTTTGAAAACATTTCGTTTAACTTCGACTAATTATCATTACTCAATGCTAATCAGACAACGAAGACAAAAATTCAAGCTATCATAAATTAAATCTCCGCTTCTGCGTCGGCGATGCAGCAGACAACGACGACTCCTCAAACGACAAGTCGGTCGCCGACGACCGCTTATGACTAGTAACTCTAACAGGCTCATACTCAGCCGAGCCGATCAAATGTGGAAAATTAAGCTTAGCCTTTGACCCTCTCATCTCAAAAGCGGCTCTGTCATAAGCTAAAGCCGCATCCTCAGCCGTCTCATACGTTCCCAACCAAATCCTCGCCCCATTCCTCTTCGGATCCCTAATCTCCGCCGCGTATCCTCACCCCCATGTAATTCCTCCCCCTCGCTCTCGGCGGCGAGAGTCCCCCACTCCCCTCGTCCAAACAATTGTCGTTGCTGAAATTCGGGAAGCATGACGGCGTCGTATTAGTGGGTTCTTTCATATTGTCTTCTTCGAGAAGAAGGCGAATTATGGAGTCTAAATCAGAGGTGAATTCAGACATTTTTGGTGTAATATAGGATTCTGCAAATACTACTGTTTCGATTCGAGCTACTCGTAGTGTTGTTGTTGCTCAACGAAGCTTCGTTTTTTTTTTTTTAAATTTTACTTTTTTGTTATGGTCCATCAACCATGAATTTTATTTTTCGGACACGTGTTTTGGATGTCATTAAAAATATATTATCAATTTTTTCTTTTTTTAATATATATTTTGGTCATAATAAATTTTGGGATTAAATAATGGCAACACGTGGGTATCAATAAAGTTGATTATATTTTAAAAAAAATGAATATTGTTTTGTTTTGTCGTTGTTTAACTGGTTTATTCCCTTAATATGAAAGACGTAGAGTTGGTTGCAATGGGAGCCTTGGTCAAAGTCATTCTTTAAGAATGTTTACATCAAGAAGCAAAGAAAATCACTCGTTACTGATGACTATATTCGCTAATTAACGTCACACAGGAAAATCAGTCATTAACATCAACAAGCAAATAATTACGAATGATTGTATAAGCTAACAAACGTCATACGGGAATCAAGTTGTTGACAAGTAATTTTAGTTAATGTAACATAAACTAGATTAAAATGCTCATTATCTTGTTGCATTTATTATCTATTTTGTGTATTTCATCATATTAAATGGCCTGTTTAGTTGAGACAAGAATAATTACATGGCCCTGAAGTCAGAGTTTCTCTCTTTAGAACATATATTTAAAAATTAGAACACTAATTCATCGGTAAAGATATATAAAATTAATTTGGTTACTTACGTTGTTGCTGTGTAATACTTGCACACTAATAAGTCATTTATTTTCTCGCACAAGAAATGAGCTTTTCATCTCGTAATATTGAAGCTTACTCAATACTAATGAGCTATCCATTGATGACAAAGACAAAGCATGTTAGAAGAAAGAAACCATTTTTTACTAAGAAAAAAGAAAGTAAAAAGATATAAATGCTCTTTGCTCCATTTGAGCCTAGAACTTAAGATTTTTTTTGTTCTGAACAACATAATGAGGTTAATTTGATAAAATTAATGAACCTTTCACCTTTTACAAATTTATATAATACCATCTTAACATATTATATACTATATCTATAATATTATTGATAAACAAATTAGACGTAAGAATATATAAAATGTAAATAATTGTTTGTGGTGCTAATTAGGGACATGTTTGAAAAATTATTAATTATTCCGCACATGATGTCATTAAAACTATATAATGAGAAGATAATCATTACACATATGGATGCAACTAACAATTATGGACTTTCATTTTATAAGAAAAGATTTAAGAAAAGAAAAACAAACACTTACATCTATGGAACTTCTCATTTATAAAAAAAAATAAAAATTAAATCTATGGACCTAAATGTTTCATCGACACAACTTGCAAAGCTAACACAATTATTTGGTTCTCGGAGGCAGTGACGGAGGGAAGGGGTCCCGGGGGTTCCGCTTGTGATTTCTGGATGCAGTGGAATGGGATTGTTACCAGCAAGGTCCGTAAAGTTTTCTAGAAATCTTTTTGGCAACTCATTATTTGGGAAATTTGGAAAGCACGGAATAAGAGAATCTTCAAGTAGGAGCTTTCTTCGGCAAAGGACACAGTCAAAATTAGATTCAAAGATTTCACTTTCTCAGGCTATGATGCTTATGGATGTCTTGAGAACATTTTTACTTAGATATCATTGTAACTTGGACAGGTTTTCCCCATTTTTGAGGGGGTTTTCCTAGTTTTTGTACATTCTCTTGCAATGCTCTTTCATGCATGTGGTGATAGCCCTTGAGGTAGACCATCTATTGTGTAAAAGTTTGTGAGAGTCTCATCTATCACTGTTTAGGTGACTGTGTATTAATATATATTCTTATTTATTAAAAAAATACAACATAGTCCAAATAATAAAAAAACTTTATGTTTACTTATGAGTAAGAAACACAATGTATTAGGTCGCTATTTCAGATGAAATAAAAAACCATGTCTTCCACTACTATTCCGAATGAAATACATAAAGAGATGAACAATATTTGTGCGGAGACTTACTAAACATTGGCAATAGGGCCTCGTCTAATCTTGCCTGAAAATGATAAGAAGAATGCAATTGCTTCCCCAGAGCGCAATATCTTAAGGGATTTGAAGGACGCTCATTGATTTTTCTCGGGCTTTCTCGCTTGGGCACTCATGCTCATTCTTTGTTTTTTTTTAATATGGTTGTGTCCATAAAATTTAAATTCAAAACTTAGACTACAAGTCATTGCTTACTTACTAGTTGAGCTACTGCCTTCTTTGATCAATGAAGCAAATTACTTCAATTCTCTCAATTAGAAATTTTACATGGTGTCAGAGCATTTCTCTGCTGCCAAACACTATTTTCTGTTGTAACTGCCATTTTTCTTAGTTTTTCTAGGAAAACTCCAAATTAGATCCTACTTTCCTCCTCGCCTTCTTCTCTGATACCATGTAAAATTTCTAACTGAGAGAATTGAAGTAATTTGCTTCATTGATTGTAAATGATCTGATAGAAGTATTTATATAGCTTCAGTACATAGGAAGCTTAAAGAGAAAGGCTTGACCAAATAGATTCCTCTGGACTAACTTAATACACGTGGATTAATGAATCAACATTGTGCACAATGACGCTATTGCCCCTGATTATGAACCTTCATATCTGAGTTGTTCTTTTTTATACTGCTGACACTACTCCTTATGAGTTCATGCTTATTTTTATTATCTTGGTTTTAGCTTTGTAAGATTACCTTTGTGATCTTTTAGTATATTGGTTGCTTTTACGTGGATTTGCCAATTTTTTGCAAGGTTACTTATCAAAAGAATAAAATAAAGAAAATTTATTATACATCTAAAAATGATATCTTCGTGTAAGGATTAAAGAGTTCAGTTGCTTAAAAATATGTATGATTTGAGTTGAAATAATTTTTCTAATCTTAATTCAAACAAATATATATTGCTATAATCAGTTTACCAAACTGCTATTAGAAAGAATTTTGCATTAAGATAGTTTAGCAAATTAATTAGAGTTAAATTATCTTCAGTCCATGTAAATTAATTAAAGTTATCTTCACTATATATTATGTATTGCTCTTTTTATTTTATAAGAGTCTAATTTTCATCACAGATCATGACTGCTATTTGTGGCAATTATAGGATTTTGATTATCAACAAAACATTCCTCCGTTGTCAAACCAACCAAATTATTTTGTTGTTTGGTAGATACTAAAGGATTATACCTTTTTAACATTCGACCTTTTTCATTTTTCTTCTCAAATCAAAACCACAATTTTACAATCATAATGTAACAAATCTAGCTGAGACAAATTTCTTTCAGAAAAACATCCGAAACTTGATCACTAAAGAAAAAAGAAAGATACCAAAGTTGGACTTAATTAATAACTATGACACAAAGACGTTACTATTATATTAAGTCCTTCTCTTCGACCTAGGCGATTCACAATCTGACGACGAAGATCGAGATGGCTCCGGTGAACTATCCTGGGAAGTCAAAGTAACTTGCCACTCATTGTCATCGGAGCCGATCAAATGAGGAAAGTTAAGCTTGGCCTTAGAGCCGCGCATTCTAAAGGCGGTGCGGTCGTAAGCCTTGGCGGCTTCCTCCGGCGTCTCATAGGTCCCCAACCAAATCCTCGCCCCATTCCTCTTTGGATGCCTAATCTCCGCGGCGAACTTCCCCCAAGGCCTCCTCCTCACTCCTCTATAATTCATTCCCCTTTGTTTTTACGGCGAAGGATTAATAACCTCCGTCCTCTCAACTGTTTCTTGAATATCAGGCTCAATTTTCGAGTTTATTAGCATTGTTACATCAGTTTCAGCCATGGAAGGAGCCCATCCGGAGCTCACAGCCTCGCGTAGAGCTCCATAAACGATCATATCCTCCGAATCATCGACTCTTAGAGGCAAAACGCCCCAATTTTCTGCCAAGAAAATGCTGCTAAAGCTATTGTTTCTGCAATATATTGGTGCATTCATTTTTTTTTTCTTGTAGGGTTTTGTTTAATTGATCCTTTGTTGAAGAAATTCAATGGAGTCAGAGATTTATATAGGAAGTTGAAGATGGAACAGGTGAAAGAATGATGAATATTTTTTTCTCTTGAAATATTTCTTTAATGGAGCTTCCATGAATCGATTGCAAGTTTGGTGTGGGGCAATTTAGTCACGTTGTTATTATTATTGTTTACATATTAATTTGTTAATCTTTGTTTAACTTTTAATAATAAAAATTCATAATTAATTTCTTGATTATGGGTTTTAATGAATTGTTTAAGGTTTTAGAGATTGTAGGAAGATATATAGAGATCCATACCACGTTTGAAGGCTAATAGGTCAAAATAGTCCGCATCAGCATGTCATTAGTCATGCTTACGAATTTTAAAATTAGGGTTTCTTCAGAAAGAAACAATTCTGATTAGTATAGCTTTTAATTGAAAACAAAAATGGTAGGGTAGTGTACACCTATCAATAGTTTGTTTTGTCGAGCTTATCGAATATTGATCTTTTCAAATAGTTTTCATATATAATATTTCCTTATCCAAGCACTTCGTTAGTTTTGGCATTTGTAAATTTCAATTTGCGATGATTGTTTGTTCTCTTCGTCCATATATGTGTTTTTTAAATCACAAGTGGAATCAGCTGCTTGGACCAGTAGCAATACAAATATGAGAGAATCAATCTCAAGCAAGGTGTCAATCTAAAGAACGAGTCACAGAACTCGCAAATCTTCCTAGAAATACATATGTACTAGTTTTAAGTAAGTGTGAGCTAGTTTTAAGTATATGTTTACTTGGACCGATTGATTTGTATTTTCATTGGGTTTTCTCCGCGTTTCATTTTCCCTAGTATTTGTCCAATCTCTTTTTTTTTTTTTAAAAAAAGTAAATGTGTAAATCCAAAATATAGCTAGTATCTACATTGATGATGGGTATTTTTTAGCATGAAAGATTTTCTTAAGATAGTAGGCTTAGGTTCTAAGGATCTAAAGCATAAATGCTTTAGATTAGTTCTGATGTCTTTTAAAATAAATTAAGTGTTGAAATTGAATTGAATTTTGAGTGAAGAATGTTGAATTCACGTGATGTTTGTTGAAGCAAGGAAGGAATGGGATGGAATTGGTGAAAAATGGGGCGTGTGTGAAGTTACAATGTAGGACACGGTCTGAGATACGGCCGTGTCCTAGACCGTGTAGTGCACAGTTTATATTTTCTTCGACACATGGTCACGGTTTGCTGTCCTTATCTTTGAGGCCACGACTATGTCTTGTTCCTGTCGTCTGTATATTCATATCTGAAGGGTCTAGGATGTGTTTTAGGATTTGAGTTGCCCTAATTTGACTTGTATTCAATGTAAACATATAAATAGTTGGCTTAAGAACATTCTTGGAAGTCTCGTGTAAGACTTGAATGTATTGTTAAGATTGAGAACAATCTTATAAGCTTTGTGGTTGTCGTTGTATGCCGTATTGACTATTTTTCCAAGAGAATAAAGAATAGCTCGCTCTCTCTACCCATGGACGTAGATCGAATTGATTGACCCACATAAATCCTTGTGTTCTTGTGTGTGTGATTGTGATCTCTATGTTAATTCTGTGTTATTTTATCGTCTATTTTCCTGACAAGTGGTATCAGAGCTACAAAAGTTTGTTCAAAAACTCCTGGGTTCGCTCTACAGAATGAAGATGTCTTCATACAAATTCGAGATTTAGAAATTCAATAGGTCGAATGATTTCAAGCTGTGGAAGCTGAAGATGATTTTTGTTTAGCAGAAGTATGAGGAGACAATAGAAGGTGTAACGAAATTACCTGAAGAGCTGACAGTTAGGCAAAAAGCTGAGATTGTGAAGAGGACGCATAGTGCAATACTCTTGAGTTTGAAAGATGAAGTCTTGAGGGAGGTAGCTGATGAAATTACTGTCGCAGGCCCGTGGAAAAAGCTGGAGAGTAAGTATCAGAAGATATCCCTGTCGAACAAGATTTATCAGAAAATGCGACTGCATACCTTGAAGATGACAGAAGGGATGCAGGTAAAAGAACATCTTCATAATTTTAATAAAATTATATTAGATTTGAAAGGTGTTGGTGTTGAACTTGAGGAAGATGATCAAGCTATGTTTTTGTTATATTCCTTTCCTAGATCTTATGAGAGTTTTGTTGATACTATAATATATGGTAGAGATGGAATTTCGATTAATGATGTTAAGGATGCTCTATTATCTAAAGAACTAAAGAGGCCACTTTCTAGTTCTGGTGGAGACAATGCAGGGTCTGGCTTAACTGTGAGGAGTGGTAGGAATATGAATAATGGTAGAAACTGTGGATCGTATAAATCTGAGTTGAGATATTTTCACTGTAAGGAGATTGGGCATACTAGGAAGAATTTTCCACATAGAAATAAGAGAAACTTTCAGGAATCAAGGGCAACAATAGTTTAGAATAATTCTATAGGGTTTCATGATAATTCTGATGAGGGAGAAAGTAGTGAAGTTGTGACAGTTACTGGATCTAGATCTGAAGATAGCTGGGTCGTTGACACTAGAATAACTTATCACATGACTTTTTCTTGGAAACTATTTGATTCTTTTAGATAATAGAGAGACAATGTGAAATTGGGAGATGGTGAGAAGCTAAGTGTTGAAGGTAGTGGCTCGGTGCAGATCAGGATGCATGACGGGATGGTTAGAAAACTTGATGTTTGGTATGTACCGGGGTTGCGAAGAAATTTGATTTACGTTGGTTCTTTGGCTAAGAAAGGTTTTGGTTTCTCTAGAAGAGGTGGAGAGATTAGGGTGTTCAAGGGTTCAGTAATGATGAAGGGTAAATTGTGAAATGACATTTATGTATTGGTTGGTAACTCAATGGTTCTGAATGGTGTTATGACTGTTGGAAGTTCAACTGTGGAAAAGGTGGAGTTTGTGATCGAAACTCCAGAACAATCAAAGGTCGATTACGTTGATTCACATATTGTAGCAACAAGAGAACCGGAAAAGATAACGCTGACTAAAGGTGCAAAAAAGAGGTCTAGTAGAGTAGACGGTGAATTGCGGTCCTTTGATAATATAGAAGGTATGCATTGTGATTTGTTGCTTGGTGTGGATGGTAAAGAGGCGAAGCCAATAAGTGGAGAGAAGTCTGAGCTTGGTTTGGGCTTGGTTCATAATTGCGGAGCTTAAGGGGGCGTGATAGAGGAATGGTTCTTTATTCTATTTTGAAGGGAAGAAAATTCAATTCAAGGTGGAGAATTGTTGAAATTGAATTGAATGAAATTGGATTGAATTTTCAGTGAAGAATGTTGAAGCCATATGATGTTTGTTGAAGCAAGGAATGAATGGGAAGGAATTGGTGAAGAAATGGGGTGTGCTTGAAGTTACAATGTAGGACATTGTCTGAGACACAACCGTGTAGTACCCAACTTCTGTTTTCTTCGACACACAGTCACAGTTTTTTGCCCGTGTCTTTGAGGCCACGACCATGTCTTATTCCTATCGTCTATGTCTTTGCATCTGAAGGGTCTAGGACGTGTTTTAAGGTTTGGGTTGCCCTAATTTGGCTTGTATTCTTTGTAAACATATGAATAAGTGGTTTAGGAACATTCTTAGAAGCCTCGTGTAAGACTTGAACGTCTTGTTAAGACTGAGAATAATCTTGTAAGCCTTTTGGTTGCCGTTGTATGTCGTATTGGTTGTTTTTATATGAGAATAAATAATAGCTTGTTCTCTCTGTTCGTGGACGTAGATTGAATTGATCGAATAACGTAAATTCTTGTGTTCTTGTGTGTGTGATTGTGATCTCTATGTTAATTCCGTGTTATTCTATCGTCTCTTTTACTGACATAAAGTATGAATTAATCAGTTAGATAAATACAAATTTTTAAAATAAACAAAGACGTAGCATGAAGAAGTTATACACAAAATAAGTTTTTTTTTTTTGCAATGGAAAAATATCATTAATCAATTCAAAGAGGAATCACAACAGCAAAACTCCCTTAGCTTAGATGGAGGTGAAGCAACCCAATCCGTCGGGAGAGAGTAATTCAAATCAACCACCATATTTGCAGTCCTAGAACATACTAACTATAAAAAGGAGAGACTTTAACGAAATAAAAATATCTAACAAAACAGAACGAGAGAATAAGTTACGTTAATCATTTGTGCATTGCTATAATTAATTCATGGGAGTTTCACAATTACAAAAAAATTCAGAAAATTACTGTTTTAAAAAATGAGACATTCGGAAGTACATTAGGTATAAAAAGTCTATATAAGAAAATATTATGTTTAGAAATGCGCACAATACATATATAAATTGCATACGAAGTCGTCTTTGAAGAAACAAATTGGAGGTCTAGTATTTTAAAAATAAAATGGCACCGATGTGTATTTTTTGTAAAATAAAAAACAAATGTAGACCATCTTGTACTTTTCCCTTTATTCATTCATTTTAAATTTGTCCAAATGAGGTTACTATGCCCACTAAACAAAGGGTCAAGATTCTTCTCTCTTTTCACCAAATAAACTACTCAATATCAACATTTGTACGATGCTTTCAAATACGAAAGTCACCAAATAAGGGTTGATTTGAAAGTCATCAATTAAGAAAAGAACATTAGCCGTGTACATACTTTCTTTGTAAATGAAGTTATTCTTGGATCTCCTCCCTTCATATTACAGGAAAATTGAAGCCAATTGAGGTTTGATTTCACATTGAAATTCTAAGTCTAACTCGTGGATTTAGAGTCCCACATATGATCTAAATTTTTGGGCATGCAAAAAAGAAAAAAAAAAGTGAATGTATCAAATCATTCGTTATACATTGGAAACTTCTTTTTTTGTTTTTCTTTTTTGTCACTTCAAATATGTTAATTACCATTTAAAAGTGTAGTTTAAATAAACGTGATCAATTAACAATTGTTTATTGATTTTGACATCTACTAAAGTTACTCTTGTTTGATCTTGTCGATTCTCGTTCAGTCCATACTTGATCTTAAGTCAGGAATTAAACGAGATAAATAAAAGAATAACATAAGAGAAATCACACACACAAAATAGAAATTTACATGATTTGATCAATCATGATCTACGTCTATGGGTAACGAAAATGACCATTCTTTATTCTTTATGAAAGTCAACAAAAGAAAAGGTTACAATATGTTCTCCCAGCCCTGCTTATACATGTTAACATGAATCCTTACCAAATTAAGTTAAAACGAGCCCTAAAACTCACCTAAAACACATTAGATATTAAGGCACAGCGACATCATATTACACGGTTTGGGTCTTTAAGATACGGACAAAAACATAGGCAAATTCAAGATGAAAAACGGATAGTCAGTTACACGGCCTTGCTGTAACTCCATTTTTCACAAATTTCATATATGAGCTCCATTTTTTTTCTCAGAATCCTTGTTTTATAGAAAAACTTTATTCATGTAATTCACAATGACTGAATTAGCCAAAACAAAAAAATACTCCACAACTCAAAGTGTTTCACGCATAAGGCTACAACAACGAGAGGAGAGGAAAACCTGCTGCAAAGAACTTATTACAAATTAATTGGTCCCTGGAGTATCCAAGCAACTACATACAGCCATTCCTAGATTAAAAACCCTTGCACTTAATAGACATAAGCTCCATTTTTACACACTTCAAGATATGATTCGTCCTCATAACTTCCATTTTTCGTGATTCGTTTTGTTTTTAGACGTGCTTAACAATAATTCAGATCTTCCTTCGTATATTTTGTTGGCTTATTAACATTTTTTCCTTTTTATAAGCTGCTTTTTAATTAACATGATAAATGTGAGTATTAATTTTTTTTTTCAGAAAAAAATTAGTTAATTAATTATATGATAACTTTGATGATCTTTTTAGGTTCTCTTAGATTATCTCAATTTTTAATCCTTATGAGAAATATTTTATATTCAATACGCACGGATCCAGATTTCTAATGAAGACTATATATTTTTTAAAAAATAGAAAAAGATTGAGATTTAGAAAATGTGCATGGCATGAAATTTTGGAAATTAAACGCAATTAGGACGCTCGCCAAGCCTCATATACTTTCCAGCATTACTTATACGATTATTTAGCTTAAATGTTAATATTTTCTTAGTACTCAACCCAGAATTGAACTCCCAAATTTTTTAAATTCTATGTGTAGATATGTTTGTTTTTAGAAACGTGTTTTTCACTCTAATTTTTGACTTTGTGCAATCTATACCACCTCAATATATCTATTAAAAAAATATTTTTTGAAAAATATTTTTTGAGTTTTAGTACGACTATGAAGAAACTAATTTAAACTATGTAGAGAGAGCATTACTACTTACAAATATTGTCGGACTCAAATATAAATTTGTAAAATAACAGGATATTTGAATATATACTCAGTTGTTTCAATTGAAAACAAATGACCTTCATATTTCCCTTTTTTGTCAGATATGGTTATAAAATGATACATGCGATACCTGAGTATTATAAATAATTAACTAAGCAAAGGTGCTTCATTGTCTGAACTTTTAATATAAGAAATATTTTACACTGAATACGACGCCAGAATAGTTTCTTTAAACATGTTTTAATTAATTAGATTTAGAAAATTATTATTCTTCAGCCAACCCCTGCCCTAGTGTGGCATGAAATGTTTGAAAGCAAACTCAAGAACGTCCTTGCAAGAAAGCAGCTCTATATGTTAGCACACCCATTGATACTTCACCACCTACCTGTCGAAAAGAATTGCTGCAATGTGGTTAAAATGCGTAACTCTTTGTCGCAATCTTCATTAGGCAGATTACATTTGTTTTTTAAAATGGTTAGCAAATTGTGTTGCTCATATTTTTGCTCGAGTTAGTATTTCTATGCCGAATCGTGTTTTTGACTTTTGTATTTCTGTTATTACCTATCTACGAAATCCCAATCTATCATTTAAAAAAACTGAGAATCGGACTCCAGCTTTTCTTCCAAAATTCGTTACTAATTCACTGTTTTCTTCGACTGCACAAGACGTATATGAATTGAAAAATTATTGGCTATTTGAGTTAAGATAATGGACAACTTTAGCGTCAAAGACATTGTTCTTACAATCACACCAAGAAGTATTGATGCACAGAATTGGTGTAACATGCAGAATAAACTAAAAGGGTAATTTTGTAACTAAGAATGTGTATTATGATTAAAAGCCTAATGATCAAATAAACTAAATTTAAATTGAAAAGTCTGATTCACATTTGATTAAGCCTAGATAACATTAGATGGTTGTAGTCCATTTTAAAATTGAGACTGACTTTACTCTAAAAGGCACGAGATGAACAAGACTGATATATTTATACATACAATGTGTTCTTTAACTCCCAGATAATGTGAGACAAATTGTACACTTCGAACATATTCTATTCCATAATCGATTAGGGAGCATTTTAAACTAAATACAACGGCTTTCCAACCGAGCCGAGAATTTGGTGTAGCATTGTGTTTGTAATTTTCATAGACCAAATTTTTGTTATAAGTAAAATATATTTATTAAGGTCACAACCACCGAAACAGTGGTCGGACAAAAATCTTACATAGACCAAGTTATCGTCACCTAATCTCCAAAGAAGAAGAAAAAAGGGATTAGTGAAACTATTTTGCTGATTTGATACGTCCACATTGACTAAATTGATAATGATTTGCCAACATTTCTTTTTGATCCATCATAAATAGTGCACGGAGTAGTTCATGGAGATAAATTATGTAATATATAGTTCTCACAAATTCAAATAAAGTTCAGAACAATCTGTTTCATCTTATAATTGAAACCTTTATTTAATTAAAAAACACAAGCATTAATCAACTATAACAGAAATATCTGTAATGGTATAAGAGAGTTGACACTCTCGATACTCCATTGCATGATCGCCTCTTTATTCCTTGCCCATGCTTAATTTCATCTTAGTTAATGCTGCAACAAACATTATAATTAATAAGATAATGAATTATATTATGGTTCGAGTGTTAAAGACAATTTTAGTATCATTAAACTAAAAAGTACTGCTTACTTTTGGCAGTTGGT
>CAODLS011469716.1:0-11752 GCA_948243855.1 Flueggea neowawraea | reverse complement strand
TGGACAGTTGCCTTCCATCTCCTTTGCTTTGTGATAAGCTGCATCCAATTTTTTGTTTCCATGTGGAGTGCTGGCCCAAACCTTGTATTTGATACTTTTGTGCACATTATCTTCACTGAAAGACTTAATTATAAAGAACTTGGCATTCTCATAATTGATGGTGAAATCTGGCCTATTATACAAATCAAGCTGAATTCCAGAACTAGAATTGCTACCAGTAGAAATCTGCTCAGTTGGACTCTTCCCTTTAACTTTCAAAGCCCTTGGGCCTCTATTACGGTCAAAACCTAATGACTCACTAGAACTGTATTCTTGACCTCTCTCCCTTCGTCGGCCCTTATCAACAGCAGGACGCGGTCGGTCATTAGCAGATGGATAAGCAATAGTGCTTCTTCCAAAATTAGAACTTTGGTAAGAACCAGCATGGAAGTTTCCCATTGAGGAGGTGAATGCTGGCCCATATCCGTGCAAGGACCTCTGTTGAGAAATCTGGAATTAATATATGAATATCCAAGAAAGAAATACTTAACCACAAAATCAGAACATTAACTGCTTACTAAAAGACACAAACTGTTAGAAAGTTGCTAATAACGCAAGTACACGCATTTCCTATTTCAATTCAGTAATCAGAATCTTACTTTTCACTAAATGTAACAAGCTCTCTAAAACTTACTAACCTGGTCGCTATGTTGCTCATATGGCCCAAGTATGCCCATTGGTTGAGGATAAGCTGATGGAGATGTTAAAGGACCAGAACCAGGTGTCTGAGAAATGTTCCCTCCACCAAATGACCCAAAATGAACAAAATACCCTGATCCCTGTCCAAAATGCAAGTTTTCACTATTACTTTCTGATGCCATTAGCTCGGATGGTGAAAGAGGGGCTGATAAAGGCACATTTGGTGTAGCAGGTTGCTGGTAGAATGGCGAGAATGGTATCTGGTGTGGAGAGTATAATTGGCCATCTAGCATTACAGAAGGCAGAGGTGTACCAACTGGAGAATATTGCCCATATGCTATCTCAGGATTCAACTCATAGCCAGAATGAAACATAATCGAGGGATTGTCATTGTAGATGACCTAATTAGGAACAAAAAAAATGGTTAGTTCATCTAAAATATGAATTTAAAAGATTCTAGCTTTAACTGTCATCCTTACAGGAGACATGTGCAGATTGTCAGCGGCATGAAGATATTGAGCATATCCATCCCAAGTGCCACTGCCATAACCTGAAGCCAAGACCAAGTTAAAACATGGCACATGAATCAGTGTTTCATGCAATTATGCCAAACAGCAAATTCATAAATATGCAGGGAGTAAAAAAAAAGGTATAGATTCACCAAAAGCTTTCACTTATTCTGCCAGAAGCAGCAAATTTATTTCTACACCAAAACTGACCAACATTATAAACAAAAATAAAATAATAGTGCAATAATACAGAAGGTCCCTACAAACTGGGTATCTTTGTTCAAAGAGACAATATTATCAATATCATACATTTCAGGCAATTCTGAATGGCAAAGGTTCTGAAAATTTGTAATGAATTAGTATTCTGCCAGATTTTATGGAGGGATAAAAGATTCTCAATCATAACAGTAAAGAACAGTGTCACTTACCACCATACGACACAAATTGCTCATTTGATGCAAACTCATTGATTGGTGGTGTAATGGTAAGACCTCCACCTGCTGTATCTGAAGATTGTGGCTGTTCTGTGGCATCTCTAAAAGGCCTTCTGTTGGCTGCATCTGGTGGACAAGGATTTGCTGAAACAATCCTTTCATCTTTGGGCGAAAGCGGCTGATAATAAATTACAGAAAAAATGCTAACAGAACACATCCACCTAAGCTTACTAATAAACGTGTTACATAGCAAAGGGGAAAATAGTAAAAGAATTTACGATCCAGTACCTGCTCTGTTGAATTCTCCCTCTTAAAGGGTTTCTCCCCTGCATCAATCATTGATAGACTCAGCAAAATTCGAGAAAAAAAAAGAATTTGAAAAAATAATAACAAATTTTTTTATCAAAGAAAAAATAGCAAAAAAACAAGTAGATCAATAAACAATTCTACTCAAAGTCACGGTATCATAGGATCCATTAAATAAAAGAACCATAAAAATATGCAGGGATAGATTGAGTAAAACAACCAGGCAAATTACTAAAAGTTTTAGGCGCGAAAGGAATAATTTGGGAGCAACCATCAATGTTAGATCAAGTTGTGAAAATAAAAGATGAGTAGTCATACATAAAAAGCTTAACTAGTCTAAATAATCCAGTATATAACCCAACTCTAAACCTGGAAATAATCATTAATGTGTAGCTTGCAACCTCAAATTATAGCAAACATAATGCACACATAACCAAATTTACCTACCTCAAAAATAAATCTAGAATACATATTAATCATGATAACAGATGTTTGATCAAAATCCAGAATGTTAGATTAATGTCTGAAAAACGAACTTCTACTGTGTTTTCCAATTCTTAAATGTAATCCACCCGAAGGCACTAAGCCCTTAACATTCAATACCTAAACAGTCTGTGCATAACCCACTCACGAAAGTGCCCCATCACATGGTGTTTGGTATTTTCTCACACCCCCATAGAAACGAACTAACGAACACCAAAAGGCACAACCTCGTCAGAAGTGAGGCATCAGTGTAAAGGAATGAAAAGTATTTAACTGTAGAATTCCCGTAAGAAGAAATTAAATATTTATTTGTTTAATTAATTGAAAAATCAGGAAAACATGAACGCTTCTTCCACTTCTTTCGCTGAAATACTTTCAAGAAAAAAAGAAACAAAAGATGTTTCGTAGTCGAATTAACTAAAAAAGTCCGAGAATGGATTCACAGAAACAACACCGACATTTTCACAAATTAAATAAACCCTAACATCAATCACTAGAACATGAATGCGACAAATTTATACAAAACAATTCACAAATCCAGAAAAGAAACTTCAACAACACAAATTAATGAAACGGCAGCGTATAAAAGACAAACTTGCTGAAAATGGAAAAAATGAAACACTTGCTAGATTCCTGAAAACAAGAATGCATGGAATAAGAGCACGTCCAACCATATTCTCCTTCCCTTTTTTTAAAATATAATATTTTAATTTATTATTTATTCTAAAATCTTAACGTCATTTTTATTATAATTTATATTATTTTTTTTATATTTTACTAATAAATTAGTTAATATTTTTTTCAGAGTTACAATATCTCAATAAAATTAAATCATGATTATTCATTCTTAGATATTATTCATTTACTTTATTAATAAAATATTTACTTTTTAATATTTTATCTCTTCAATACACAAATTTTAAAAAAAATTAATACACAAATAAAAATAAAATAATATTTTTGACCCTCTAAATTTATCTAACCTATTGGACATTCTCTAAGAATTTGTAGAAGGAGAGAGAGAGAGTGTGGAATTATTGGTGGGGCCGATTGGAGGTGGATCCTCTGGAGAAAGAGAGTCCATTTGAGACAGAGAGATCTAAGGAGTTTTTGAAAGTGGGCTTTGAAACCCTAATCGAATGGTCAAATTTGAAAGTTGGTTTTGATTTTGAGAGAGAAAGGAAATGACCGAACGGAGAGGAGAGAAATTAAAATTTGTGGGTTTTTGTTTGGTGAGAGAGAGTTGGGAATGGAATTTTTGGGGGAAATGTTGTAAAGAGGGTTTTAGATTTTCACGTAGCGGCAGCCAGTGGGTGTGTCAACTTGTTTAGTACACGTTCACAAATGGTCGTGTTTATATTTTTTTTTTGTTTCTTTTAGGGTGAATTTCATATGTGCCTCTAGCATTTAATTGAATGCACCCTTCCTTTCTAAAAATGTGAGATTTCATCCCTCTCATTTCACACTATCAGGGATTTATTATCACAATACAAGTACAACCCTAAAAGGCTAAAACTTAATTGAGTTAAACTATTACTTTGTAATCTAAATTCCAATTACAAGATTTAGCTTATTACAATTCCATTTATTCCTTGTATTTATGATATTGTGATACTATGGATGGATAATGTGTTCACTTACTAGCCTTGTTAAAATTTGAATTCTTTGGTCCACATCATGATTTTCAATTATATATTTTGCTTCATTGAAGGAAAAATTATGATATGTATATGATTATTATGTTATAAGTCTCTAACCGATAAATTGTCCATTTTATCTATCCCCTTTCAATAATGACAATGTCAGTTAATTGTGTTTTAGATGAAAATTGTAACACCCTTGCACTTAATGCATATAACCATATATCATGTCTGGTCTTTCACGACCCGGTATAAGCATGCAGTTGTCCTTAAACAACATCTCATAACCAATGGGCTTCCAATCACTAAACCCAAAAGTTCAAGCATAAGTTGCTTAAGTAGCCAAGTCTTTATACTTATAAATATTTCCATCCATATACACATATTCGATGTGGGAACACAAAATTACTACCAAGCAAGTAGTTTCAGCTGCTAACTTCAGTTGTCTACTTTGGTTGGGATGTTACAATTCCTACCCCATAGGTTTGCAGCGTCCTCGTCGCTAGAACTTCCAATCATGATGCTCATAATCTCTCCTATGTTTTGTCGGTGTGGGATTCACCTATGGTGTTTGGTATTTTCTCACACCCCCATAGGTTTCCTTCACCACCTTTTAAGTTTGCATGAGGAGTGGCCCTGATACCATAATTTTCACGACCCAATATAAGCACACAGCTGTTCTTAAATAACATCTCACAACCAATAGGCTTCTGACCACTAAGCTCAAAAGTTCAAGTTTAGGTTACTTAAATAGTCAGGTCCTTATACTTATAAACCTTTCTATCCATATACAGGAACACAGAGTTGTTGCACAGCAGGTAACTTCACCTACTGCACGGTAGGTGCCTACTTTGGTTGGGATGTTACACCAAGTTTGGTAGACAAAGATGCTACATGATGAACCATAAAGATCTCATCCTTAAAACCCTATATGCATAAGTGGTAAGGAGAGAGAGAGTGATCATGGCATCCGACCCCTGTCACGTCGCTACATAAGCTTGGAAATCAGCTCAAAAGCTAATCTGCTAGTACCTGAAAAAATTTTGTGCTTTATATGAGTCACAACTCAATGAGGAACCCAATATATATCAAACATTATATAAATGTATAATATATACAAGCAATCCAATAAATAATAAATATTTCAGATACAATGAGTATGCAATGCAGGTTCATTTCATTCGGTAATGGCCCAATATGTCAAGTACTGGCCCAGATTTCCAATATAACATATCTAAAGGATCTTTCCAATACCAATAGAATTGACCCGAAGGTCTTGCCAAAATTCGATAAAATTGATTGATAGAATTGATCAAATAAATCACTGGTCAGCCCAATATAGTAAAACAGAATCTAGAGGTGGCTCATACGAGTTTGTGCTGCTTATAACACTTAGTTACATCTACTTTCTCATATAACTAATATTTCCAATATAATTACATATATTTGAACAAATTGGTCATACTATTCCTTTTAAGCCATATGAAATTGGATGCAGCATGGTAGGTAGGCAAGCGCACCTATCGATTGTAGTATGCGGACCTGAGTACCAAGTGTCGTTTCCCACATAGACTAAGAGTGCTAGTAATAACTCTCTCTCTCTTATCTAGCCTATAAACACAAAAGAAATGGAGACATGCCAACACACAACACAACAACACAAAGAGAGTTTAAGAATCGGGCAATCAAGGGTAATAGTAGCATCCAGATATTGAATCCCCCTAGGACTACCTAAGCAAAACCGACCTCGTCACTAAGTCCCTTGTTCATACAATTGGACCATAGGAATTCCTAACATACATTAACCTCTCTCCCGAGTCAGTTAACATCTAACGTCAAGTTGATTAACCGAAATCTCTTCTTAATTAATACCCCCACGCTGCATTAACATTGATTAATGAATTCACATATTAAGTTTGACCTTAATCCGGAAGATTTACGTCAATCTATCTCTAGGTTTGTGTGCAACTCTTCTCACCTATGGGCGATTCTAAACAAGTTATAAATCCCTAGATTTTCACGCATGCAATCAATTGTTGAATCAAAACAAAGATAGAATCAATCCAACAACAACAACATATAAATCATAGATGAATCTCAATTCATGAACAAAGTAACAAAATAACAAAATCCAATCACAAATTCATCCTAAGGTTCATCACATCTAGATGCATACAAATTTAGCTCATAATATCAGTAGATAAAACAATAACAATGAATGAAAACCAAGAGAGAAAGAGGGAACCCATTGAGAATCCTCCAATCTTCAACAAATCCACCCAAACTTGAAGGAAATCCACTCCAAAGGCGCTCTTCCTTTGAAACCCAGTTATTTCCCTCTCTAGAGCTCTGTTTTTGTGTGTCGATAGTGGCTCCTCCACACTAGGGTTCGTTCCAAGCTTAAATAGGCCAAAATGGTGTGTTTTGGTAAGACACTGCCCGATATGGACATTACACGGTCGTGTCTTTGGTTCCCAAACCGTGTCTTGCTTTAAAACTTCATCATTTCAGCTCTTTGACGCATTTGGTCCCGAAACTGGTAAGACACGGACACAACTTTAGTTACACGGTCGTGTCTTTGACTCCAAGGCCATGTTTTGCATTCTGAATGTGCAATTAACTCTGACGAATAAGACACGGGCAGAACATGATATTACATGATCGTGTCTTGGGCTTCCAAACCGTGTCTTGCTTCCTGGAGGTGCATTTGACCAAGACGAATAGGACACAGTATTACACGGTTGTGTCTTGTGGTCATAGACCTTGTCTTGCGTTGAAAGCCTCGAAAGTTGTCGTTTAATCTCCGTTTTCGCTTGCTTTCATTCAATTCTATCAAAACACCATCACATGACCTGAAAAATAAAATATGAACCAATAAAGTACCAAAACCTATGAAAATAACTCAATTATAACCAAAATGATAGGAATTCGACAATACAAATATGTATAATTGAGTGTTCATCATAACACTTATACACGATGTATATCAATGTCATTTGCAATAACTTTTATATTGTGTCCAACATATAATCATCAATGCTTTAGTGTGTATCAAATAAGAATTGACCAATAGCACATAATCATATCATATACAATAGCAATACCAATAATTCCATGTATTTCACATAAGCTCATCGCAATAAGGGTATATAAACCAATATACAATTTATAGCACGTAAGGTACGTAATGGGTTTAATCACAAGACAAAACAAGTTTGAGTCCATCAGCTCACCTCTTTAGCGTCTTTGTAGCCCTTCTTATCTAATACACAGATTCGCACAACTTTCTTTTAACACTAAATGTGTGTGTACCATGTATGCATGTGATACTCGAGTGATACATGTTCCAAATGTTGACACTTCTAATATATTATTACACATGTAATTTGGTATGAATTATACATTCTCATATGTTTTAAACCACTCTTATGGGCGTCTGATATTCAACGATATTTGACGAAATGCAAATCAAGCATGTTTACGCATTCTGGCCAATTTACATTATCCTCTTCCATCAATAACCGAATGAAATCATTTTATTCTTTAATTTAAACCACATATAAAAAAATATATAAGGGTTTACTTATACCAAAAATTAGACTCTATGTCATTCAAATGAGGTCTACACATAATATCGAACTACTACTTCGACCAAATTAGACTTGTTTACACTAATTTGTATCTACAGTCTGTTATACTCATATGTAGCACCTGAAAATTTATATATATACACTAGACACATAAATAAACAATTTTTATGTTTTACACTTTGACTATATCTGTCTCTAAATGCCTTAAAATAAGGTTGCGATACAGACTGAAATCTAGACGCAAACAGGCCTATATCCTAATTCATATGAGTTTATGACTAATTTGTGCTCCAATCCATTTATTCAACCTTCAGACCTATAAATACATATAGTTGTGACTATTAAACAAATAAGAATGGAGGAAATCACTTACTCTATCCCTAGGATGCAGTAGACGCGAAATTGATGACTTCTATGTTTCCTATCGAATTTTCTAAGCAAATCTATTCTTCTCCTGATTTCTCTTCCTTTTCTCTTCTGTTTTCTCTCAAATAAGTGATGTGAGCACGAAATGAATATGTTCTCCTTATCTAACTTTTGATTTTATCATGTTTAGTTTAAGCATGAGGTGGTGACGTGCTTAATTTGATCCAATCAAATGCATCCACTTTTCTTCTTCATATCTACTCAATTTCTCATAATTTTTACACCTAAGCATGCCTAAACTTGTAGTAACAAAATTATAATATTTATACAACTATCTAGATGTAATTACAAAATTATTGATTTACCTCTCTTTCCTAAATGTTTCACTTTTGAACTCTGATTCTCCTACCAATAACCAAACTCTCATAATCTTTTCTAAAATATTCTCAAACCATATAGACTAATAGGACTATGACGTATGCGATGCCAGATAAATGCGCATACTATGCATATCATATACGATGTGTGCTTGTGTATATGAAATGTTGGTCATGGTCGTGACACAAAGTTGTGTAGATGACCGTTGCAAAAATTTTGGAGCCATTGGAAATATTTTTGGGCTTATTTGGCATGTCATAGCATATAATATATTAGTAGTATATAGCATAAAAAATACACAACATGTTTTTTTGGTAACCATACAATATAGCATATAACATATTGTAATCTTTTAAGAATATTTTAATTTGTAAAATGATATTAGTACCCTCATTTCTATCAATTTTTAATGATATAAATTTTTAACAAGAAACAAAAATATCACTTCATCTTACTTCAAATAGAACAAAAACACTTACATCATCTTCTATTTTTACTGTTATAATATACAAAATCTACTATATGCTAAATATACAATATGTTATAGTACCAGGTTTGCCCTTTATAGTCGTTGGAAGCATTTCAATTTTGAGCTGCTAGTGATAATTGTACTCTAGTCAAAACTTCTAACCGAAGTTGTGACTCCATTTCTCTTAATTCTGTTGTGTTGACTATTCTTTCATTTGGACTTTGACTTCAATTTCTTGGCACAGATTGTATTCAGCTGGACTTCTTGAGATTTTCAACTTAAAACCAAAATCAATTCAGGGCTTTTCAATTGACACATCATAAAATAAGGCCATGCAAAAATTAACAGTTAGATAAGAATTTACATAATTATTTTTTAGATTTTATTCCACAGTATTTGCAAGATTTATAATCATCAAAATCTATACATAAACCTTAGGGCTAAGTAATACTTTACTTAAAGTAGCCTTATGTTTACATATATTGCACGTTATATTAATTTTTTTTATTTATAATTTAATTATTTTTTAATACTCTATAATATCATTATAATTTAATTATTTATAATTAAGATCATTAATTAATGAGGTATCGCTATCTTTCACTAAAAAAATTAATAATTAAATGTGTACGTGCATACCTTATTTAAAGTAGACAGAGTATTTAAGTACGCCTTATGAGCATTTAATGAGGTACTGCCATCTTTCACTAAAAAAATGATTAAATGTAAAAAAAATTATTTAATAATTGAATATTAATTATATTAAATTCTGAATTACTTTTTTAATAGTGCTAATTACACAGAATGTCATATTTAATCTATCATTTTTTAAATTTTGGTATCTAAATTTTGTAATTATATGAATAACACATTTTAAACTTCAAGATTAAAAATACTACCTTTTTAATCTCAATGTTTAAAAATGGCACATTAATTTTCATATAAATTTCAATTTTTCATTTTATTTTCTCAATTTTTTCTCTCTCTTGTTTTCTCTCTCTCTCTCTCTTTCTTTCTCTCTTCTCCTCTCAAACACTAGCCGCCCTTTCTCTCTTCTCTTTTCTCCTACGTCTGTCTCTTTCAAACCCTACCACCTCTCTTCTCTCCTCCTCTCAAACCCTAACCACCCTTCCTCTTCTCTCTCTCTTCGATCTCGTCGGTTGTTGCTCGTTCATCGCTCCTCGTAGTCGTTTGTCGCTTATAGAGGAAAGAGGTTGTCGACTTAAATCTAGTGAGTTTGTCTTCTGTCGGAGCGACATCGACGGCGTTCGGCAGTTGGTAGAGAAACTTAGGGAAGTGGCTAGGGTTTAAACCCTAGTTGTTGCCTTTTTTTTGTTCTATTAAATTGTTGTTTGGTCCCTAATTTTTTAAAAAATTATTTAGAATGTCTTAATGCAGGTTTTATTCTGTTATTGAGATTAAGTCCCCTGTGTTCTGTTGTTTTTTTATAAACTTTGCTATTTTTTTATTTATTGCTGTTTTTCATAAACTTGTATATATCATTGTAAATATTGTCTAAAAAATTCATTTTAACATTTTTAAAAAAAATATATTTTTTTATTCACAATGGTTCAAAATGGTTCACAACTATAGACAATATAACGAACATCATTTTTGTGAATCATTGTGAACGTTAAACCAACCCTTAAAAAAATAATTTTTGAGAAAAAATTCATTTAGACTTTTCAAAAAATATGAATTGTGTGAACCATTTAAAATATGAATTGTCTGAACAAAAAAACTGTAAAGTCGATAATCACACTAAAAGGAGGGTTGAATAGTGTGGTAATAGAAGTTTTGAATTTTCTTTGAAAATGAGTGCGATAAATGAAAGAACACCAAAAACTTATAGTGGTTCGGCCAACTCGATGCCTACATCCACTACCTAAGTATCACCACTTAGGATTTTCACTATCAATCTTCTCAAAGATTACAACTTCACTTTCTAGCTAAGTGAAAACTCTTACAAGTTTCTTGATTTCGGTTCAAGAACAAAAACCAACCTAAGGATCTACCATTGACCCCTCTCACAATCACTCTTTTAAAAGTGTTTACAAACACTCACCAACAAATTAAAAGCTAGTGATACAAACAAATGAAAAATGAAATTGAAGAACAAATACACTTGTATCAATAAATGAGAAATTTAATGCTTTGATGCTTGGTAGTTGTAAGAATTCAATGCCCAAATGTTTTTTTTTGCCTCCCAAGCATGTATTTATACTTCTCTCTTGATTTCAGACCGTTGTGGGGTGTAATGTAGCCGTTGTGGTATAAAATGAGGCGCATTTAATACACTGTCAGAGTCTTATTACGTACGTGACATAAATCTTACGTACGTTACCTGACTTGATGTTCATCACGCGTACGTGATAAGTACATACACGTACGTTGATCATAGCTTATCCCCAGTTCACGTACGTGAATAACATCTGACGTACGTGACTTCTATGTCTGAACCATCCAGTAGCTTCTGTTTTCAGTCCGAAGCATCTCACGTATTTGAAATTCCAACTCACGTACTTTAGTTCAATATGACGTACGTGAGTTATTATGCTTGCGTACGTGAACGATCAACACTTGACCGTTGCTTCATCTGTTTGTCTCGATCCACGTAAAATTCAAAACAAACATCCTCTGAACTGAAATCTTCGTCTTGTTTTGTATGTCTGATGTACGTAACTTTTGATATCACACGTACGTGTGGCTTCATGCCTTCAATTGATTCAAGACTTCAATTTTCCCGCTTTAATTCTGATCATATTTCACGTACTTTGGATACCTCTCACGTACGTGACATTCTCTGACGTACGTGAACATTATTTAATGTACGTGTGATCAGTTCTTCCAACTTTCAGTAGCTTTTGTTTTAGTTCACAGTCGAACTCACGTACTTGAG
>CAODLS011469698.1:0-17753 GCA_948243855.1 Flueggea neowawraea | reverse complement strand
TGCAATTCTATCCGCTGAAAATTTGCATTGTGCAATAACAGAGAGAAGATCAGGTAAGTTGAAAATTGGATCCTGCAACATCCGGAAGGTGGCTAATGCTGATAGTACTCTTCCAGCTGTTAGTGGAATGCCCATTAGCATACACGCGCCAAATGTGACCACCGAGATGAATGTAGGTGATCCCCAGAAGATAAAAGCTGAAATTGCTGAAAGTCTAAGAGACTTCCAAATCCAGTTGCACTCTATTTCCCTCAAGCTTTCTAGCTTGTGGAGAAATTGGGTGTCCCATGCCTGAAGTTTTAGAGTCTTCATGTTTCGAAGTATTTCTGAAGTGGATTTCATTCTGTTATCCTTGGCTTCCATGATCTTGGACTGGTATCTCTTCAGAATTCTAGTGAGTGGTATGTTACAAGCCATCACTGTCAAAGTTGCAGCTAATGCTGCTCCTGAACCCAAACCAATATTTGTCTTCAAAACATAGATTGCCAAAGAGATTTGTACAGGCAGCATCCACACAGTATTCAGGTACCAGATGAAATCTGTAATTCTTTGGATATCCACACTCATTAAATTGATGATTTCCCCACTAGTGTGACTTTGGGGGGATTGACAGGATAAATTTAGGCCTTTTTGTATATATGAGATACCAGAGCTGCTCTTAGTCGAAGGCCTAGCTGCCTGGCGTCAAATATCCATTGCCTTTGTGCTGTTGTCTCTACCATCTTAGCGCCCAAAAAGGCCAGTGCCAGTATGTAACCGCTCTCTAACTTCCTGGTTTTCCTCTCAGTCAGAAAATTTACAAAGTCATCAATGAGGTATGGACCTACATATGATGTTCCAGCACTGGTAACTGCAAACAGTGCATTAATTGCTGCTTTCTTTCTGGTGAAAAGAAACATGGACTTGTAGATGGAGGGGTTTGAGGTTCTGTCCTTTTTCTTTACTTGGTTTAGGCACTCATCAAAGGTGCTGGAAAGGAAGCCAGCCGAGTCCCCTTTATCAACATTTGGGATTTCATCCTGTTCAAGAGGTTTTTTGAAGCCCATGGCAAATAATGGGTTGAGCCAAGAGAAGGTAATCTGCTGGAGAAGGGTAGCTTTCCCATATAAAGTTTGTCTCTCACCTTCTGAATGCTTTTCAGTCTCCTCTTCAAGAAGTGGCTCATGGATGCCATCAGATACCTTAAAAATAGGCCAGTCTTTCCATGGATTGAAATACCAAGCAGGAAGGTGGACGAGAACAGACCAAGCAAGTCTACATAATCTCTTGCTCTAAAATGGCCATGGTTTGAAATCCTGAGATGGGTTTCAAGAGACATGCAGATAGCAGACAAGAGGAAGCTGAAAAGCCACCATGCTCTCAGAATCCAAGGAAACTTGACCAACTTCTTTTTAAGAATTCCGCAGAGTGCAAGAAATGCAATTGCCAATGAGACAATCTGCATGACCTCAGATAAGAAGGTACGGAAACGAGACTTGCATGGTCTCCCTTGACCATTAAGCAGCACTAACACTAACAAATGGAGTCCCAGCTGGAAAGTGGAACAAACTAAGCTGGCTATGCAAGAGAAACCAAACTTTGCTCTAACAGGATACTTCTCTGTCCCATTACCTGCAACCTTGGCTTGTCTTTGACATGCTTGGCATAAACATGTTCTTAAAACATGGACTAATAGGATTACAACGAATCCAAGCGGTAAAATTATGCTTACATGCTCCCGTAAACAGGGAGACTCTAACCAGCACCAGGACATCTGAAGAACAAGCTTGAACTCTGCAGTTACATAGCAGAGCAGAGCATGTTAGAATAACATTATGATACGTCTTTGGCGTGGCAATAGAAACCATAAAATTCAGTATAGACAATCATAATGAAGAAACTCATATTCTCAATTATTCATGTGAAAATTATAGCTAGTTATACTCATTTAGCACAATGATAGCAAATCTTAGCAGTAGAGACATAATAGGGCCCAACTTTTCCGTTTTTTGTTAGTTTAATTACCCTTTTGAGCTAACTTTCTGAAAAAAATAACAATGATCAACTTTTGTACTACGAGATGCTTAGGTGAGAACTTTTAGTGCATGTGGCCTCAACAATATTAATGTTTAACTGTCAAAGACATTCCAAGTTGGTGTAACCAGCAATATGTGGAATATTATTTTAGTGAGAAAGAGTTGTTTAGAGAAGACAAGAAAGGAGGACCAAGCAGATATGATCAAGTAAATAAAGAAGAGACTATTGATTTCATCATGGAATTTGTTATGGATGTTTATTTCTTATGTGTCCTGTCATGTCATCGTTGCTGGTACAAAACGACCGCGTTTCCAAAATTTGAGGGGTTACATAACGCATTTTCACGAATTTAAGGGGTTTTGTAAGCGACCGCAAAGTTCAGGGGGTAAACTGTACTTTTGATGCAAGTTCAGGGTGGTTTGCATGTATTCGGCCAATTTTGATACTAGCAAGGCTGATATATACCACAAAGCATTTGATTCTCTCTAATTTTTACGCTTCTGTTTGAGATTGAAATGTCTATCCATTATTTAATAACCAAAAGAAATATACCCCAACATCCTTCAGTTTTTGCCAAAAAAAAAAGCATCCTTCAAATTTGGAATATTTATTAAATGCATCACTTATAATTAATAATCTATTTATTTAGCATAATTAATTTTAAATTCTTCAATAATTCTATGAAAAAATTTTATATGTGACATAAATCACAAGTAATTACATTAAAACAAGATCTTAAGGCTATCTAATTACAAAATCTAAATGCCATTTAATCAAACAGTATTAGCACGTTGTTTATTATAGGTTAAAAGGTATTTGGGTGTGATTGTGTATTAAGTATAGAATTGATATATTGCAATCCTGACATGGCCATTGATTGTGTCTGTTTTGACATGTAGAATGCTGACTCAGTTTAAATAAGACAAGCAAAATTTTGTGCTCTTTTTCAAAAACACCTACCAGCTTTCAAAATAAAATAAAAATAAAATTGAAGTTGGCACGCACGCGTGATAATGTGCCATTAATTAATTTCATGGTGTCCAATTATAATCCAGTGATCCTCCAAAATTACACACATGGAAGAGGAACTAATCTCCTCTGTATTTTACCGTAACTCAGGTTATGATCACAAGTGGTGCTGCAACATGTAAATTGGAAAAAAAGATTCCAGTTCAAAAAGAATTGGACAACAGATTGTAACTTATGTAAATGAGCCTGAAATGTAACACTCGCAATTGCTTGCAGTTTGCACGCAAGGTTATAAAAGTGGCGCTGCCTAATGTTAGGGTGTACACGGTTCGGGTCGGTTCGGTTTTGTGGATAAACCGCTAACCGAACTGAACGATTTGGTTTTACTTTCTGGTCATCTGTAGTTAAACTGTTGGTTTCAACTTTCAATTTGGTTCGGTTAGTTTTTTATTCAGTTCGGTCGGTTTAAAATATAAGTAAAACCAAGGTTGATAAATGGCTTGGTTGGTTTGTTTTAGGTTCGGTTTGGTCAATTTTGAATAGATGTATATGTAAAACCCAACATAATAGTATAAAAAATATTAAGTTTGGTTCGGTTCGGTTCGATTTGGTTTTTGAATAGGTAAAACTGCAATCGAACCGAACCTTTCGGTTTTGACAATTCCTCATCTACATCCACCCAATTAGCTTCAGTTTTATTATCGGTTTGGTTTAAAATAGTTTGATTTGATCGGTTTTTTGGTCACCCCTATTGCCTATAATTTAAAGTTAAAAGGCCAAACAATTTTGAGGCAACAAAAAAAATCATGTGGAATATATTTATTTCTAAAGGTCCCTGAACCATTATAGATTCCTACTTTGGTGAGATTCTTGTTGGGCTCGACTTTTTGAAAAAGGGTTGAAGAAAAAAGTGAAAGTGTACGTATTGATAATAATAGTAAGATGGAATGTGCCCAAATTAAGCATCTTATTCTGAAAAAGGATGTTTGCGTTTATACTTTCCAGTGATGTGATAATTTGGAAGAAGCCGTTTAGATCTTACATCAACTTAAAGCATTATTGGGAATGAAAATTTAGCACGTTTATATGCAAGATTAGATTCGAACTATAGTTCAAAACTGGTAATTGTTTAATTTGACCGCATACGGATTGAATCAGACACAGATGCGACATGTATATCATGTGAAAAAGAAAAAAATATTAGCCATTATAAGCGACAAACTATTTTCTGCTTTCATTTTCCACTAATAGCTCTTAGATAAAGTAAATAATTAAAATTATTTCCAGATACAATAACAACGATTTGATTCGCAAGTTAAAATACGAGAAACATGGATCTCTACCTACTCTTTTTTGAAAAAATCGTTTTGCACCAAACTAATTAATAGTTAATATATGTATTAGAAAATTTTTAATTAGTTATTTAATTGATTTATTAATATACATAATAAATATTAATTAGTTTGATGCATATGTGTGGAGACATATATTCAGTTTAGATAAGATTTTTTTTTTTTTTCTTTTCGAACTGACTTGATGGTTCGTTTAATTATGGGGTAGTATATTATATATGGGCAATCATCACTTAATCATTCACCAAATTTAGTAAATTAGAGACACAATTTGATTGTACTTATTTTCGTGTTTAAAATTTGGAAAAACTGAGAAAAGTTCAGTAGCTAAAGTCCGTACCGCCATGCACTTTCTACCAATGTTATCAGAATTGGTCAGGAAGGGTTCACCGGCCATTGGTTGAACAGCAAATTTAACACACATTAAAAATAACTAGTTTTAACTTGGGATGTTATTCCAGATATTATATGAATCTATTTTTTATAGATCAAAATATATATTTGACATATGGAATTTTGAGATAAATTTTAATATATTAAATTTAATATTTTATTATTTTATATTCTTATTAACACCATAAAATTAATTACAATTTCGTTAAGACAACAAATTTGTAATAAAAAAGGAAATTACAATAAAAATTCAGTTACACTAATTGTAATTAATATTTTGACAAAAAAAATGGTAATTAATATGACTTCAAAAAAAATCATTTATTTTATTCTATTTATGTTAATTTAAGAATTGTTGAATAATTTCAAAAATTGACACTTGTCATAAAATTAAAATATCAAATGTCAACATTTTAAGATCAATGTATTCTGTTTATATATATATATATGAACATTAAAAAATTAATTTGATAAAAATAAATATAAATGTCAAAATAACCAAAATTTCAAAAACCATCTGGATTTTTAAAAACCAACCAATTCATTAATTCAACTGCTTGGTTTTTTAGTTTTGAAGGAAATAGACCGGTTTAGCTAATAATCGGTATAATAAAATATGTCAAGTTACTAATATCGATAGTAGCGGAAGCACAACCCAACCAGCAGCATGTAACAAGGCCAGAAACAAACTTTGATGTTGGTCTCGCGAGCAAACCATGGTCGAATTGTCGACGGGAGAGCTCGGCTCTTTCGCTGTCTACATACCACGCGGATGGACTATTCAAGAAGAATGAAATCTTCTTGATCGAGTGAGAGGCACATATGTCTTGGAGGGAGGAAGAAGGAGAAGATCTTGAAGGGAGAGGAAGAGAAAACATTTTTCTCTCCTCCTCCCTTTTTTTTCTTTTTTCTCTTCTTCCTTCTCTCGTCTCTCTCTCATTTTCTTCCCTCCTTCCTTCTATTTATAAGCCCTCAAATGGGCTCTAATGGGTTGTACTCATTGGGCCTATTTTAGGCCTAATTGGTTTGGGTCTTATTCTCATGGGCCCTAATGGGCCTTATGCGTCCATCTCAATTGGGCTCACCAATTGAGTTTGGTCCAATATCCCAGTTCACACCTTGACCGACCGAGCATGGGCCACCCATCATAGGCGGACCATTTTTCTAACATCTCCCACTCGCACATGGCGGTATGGTACATCATCATGTAACATGGTTAGTACTCACATAACTATGCTTGATCATCTCATCATACAGGCAAATAGACCACGCAACCACCATACGATAATGACATAATTGTTATACACATGTAAAGGATATATAACAGCTCACAGCTTAATTTTGCCAGAAGGCGTCTTTTTGTA
The DNA here is from genome assembly GCA_948243855.1 of Flueggea neowawraea. NCBI lineage: Eukaryota > Viridiplantae > Streptophyta > Magnoliopsida > Malpighiales > Phyllanthaceae > Flueggea > Flueggea neowawraea. The sequence goes on along the minus strand of CAODLS011469698.1, from coordinate 11,659 downwards.
GAATGACTTCACTCTACCAAAGTTTATACAACAACAACTCATACTGCTAAACGTATGTCTTCCCTTAGTTTGTAACCACACAATCGCTGCTTTCAAACTTCTTGATCTCACGAAAACTTTACTCACAATTCACACATTACAAAAATAAGATCTTAAAACATTCTAAACATCATCTCAAACATTCGATAATCAAATTAGATCTAAGATCATTCGAAATTGAATGACGTTCCACCAAAGATCTTGTCAGAATTGGTCGGAACGCTACAGAGAATTGATCAAAACGGTAGGGATATTACATATCAGCTATAACAAATGACTTCGATGGTAATTGCTTTATATGTTTATATAGATATAATGTAAAACCCCAACCATTCCGGTTAGGCCTTCTATTGTACCTTATTTGATTTCGATTAAACTTTGTTCGATTCCGATTCAATTCTTGATTTAGAGGTGATGTTTTGATTATTAAGAATGTTTATCGAGGATGATTTGTAAGTTTGGGTTGTTAGATTTATTTTGGGAGTATTGGAGTTTGTGATTCTAAGTTAGAGATATGTTTTAAGTGTGAAATTTTGTATGGAATGTGCCAAGGGGTCATCTACATGCATTGAAGGGCAACGAAGCACGTAGATCATGAGGCAGAAGTGAAACTGGAACTGAAACCACCATCTACGCACGTAGGTGCCACTCTACGAATGTAGAAGGTCTATTGCTTGGGCATAAAGTCTCCTATGCACGTTGATCTTGGATCTGAAATTATGGATTGCTGAAACATACGTCTAAGCACGTTGTGGAATCATCTACGCACGTAAGACTTCTTCCACATACGTAGATGAAGTACTACGCACGTAGATGTGCTCAGAATAGGTTGCTTTCAAATGAAATGATGTGTTTTGGCCTGTGGGTCTATTTATACCCCTCCCCGACCCTCCTTCGTCATTTACGCTTCTCCTCCGCCATTCTCACTTCCAAAACACTCTCTCTTCAATACCCATTGTCTCTCATCACTTCCTCTTGCTTTCTTGAGGTAAGATCAAGCTCTTAACTCATTTCTTTCTTTGTTTTCGGCATTGAATCATGTTTTGATTTGTTGAAGTGAAAAGTGACGGTTTTGCATATAAAGTTCGAGTTTGTTGATTTCTGTTGATTTGAGACTTAGACATTGGTTGTTTATGATGGATTAAGGCTAAAGGAACATAGATGAAGCTTAGGTTATGAAGATTTGATGTTATTTTGGTTGAGTTAGGGTTTTGGCCTAATTTGATGTTGAACTCGAATTGGCTTGTTTCTGTTGAAATGGGAGTTAAATGTTGTTAAATTAAGGTTGTTTGAGGTCGGAAATGTAATGATTTAACTTCGGTTTTGTAGATTTTTGAGTCTGGATGAAATAGTTTTGTTGGAAGTTAGGGTTTCAACTTTGAATGAAACTCTGGTTAGTTTTGGAGTTGTTCTTATTAAATCTTGGCAGATTTCAGTTTGAAATGCATGGATTTGAGTTGAGTGTAGTGGTTTGATGATTTATTTCTTTGGGTCAAGAAAAATCCAAATTTGTAGGTTAGAAATCTTGATGATTTGAGGTTTTTTGTTGGAATAGATGTTATATTTGTGTTCAGGAGGTTAATTATAGTCAATGTGCGTAATTGGTAAAGTCGGGTATCGACTAGAACGAGATTTTGGCATTTTTTGGGAATAAGTTTCTATCATACAGTAAACTCTGTAATTTTTGAAGAGTTTGGGTCATATTTGGAAATTTTGAAAGTAGATGGTTAGGCTGCATCTGCATTGCATTTGTACATTTGATACTGCCACAGTACCACATTTGGCTCTGGCATCATTGTCATTTTCCATTCTGTTTGATTCTGCTATGTGTCTGATTTCAGCTCTGTTCGTCTTTTATGGTGACCAACTATAGACCGGTGGTCCATGACCTGGATTTCTGCAGCTGGGCGTCCAGGTGAGTGAGATATCTTCTTTAGGCACATAGGTTATGTATTTCCAAACTTTATATGTTTTTTATGTGTTCAGAGATGCCATGTAATCCAGACTAAGAAAAGGTTTAGTAATCATAAAATGGAATTATGTGAAACTTGTGATAAGAACTTGTACTTGGATTATGCATGCATAAATAGATATATAAGATTTGTTCAGTAGTAACATTAGTAATATGTAAATATTCTATATACTTGTCTACCCAAGAAAGATCTGTATTCTGAGTGCTATAGATATGATTTGAATAATGTTTGCTTTGCATGCGTGCCTATGTGATAAGGTATCTGTTCAGAACATGCCGATAGGATATATAAATTTGTATATTTCTAATAAATATGCATATATGTTTGTATATATATTCAGTAGATATCTCTGATGATAATAGTAATGGTAATAATATTGATAATAATAAAATATGTATTCAATAAGGTATGAATAATTATATATATTTGTATACATATGTATGTATATTTAGTAAATCCCTCTGGAAGTATTTTGATTCGTTATACCTAGCTACAGGGTGCATAGTCTGTGGTATGCCACTGGTCAGTCAAGGCCTAGATACCAGGATTGGTGGTAACACTAAGTGTCTGGCCAAATACACAGGATCAGTTTAGGTGGTGGAGTCCACAATCAGTTAGTCAGTTAGGATTTATTATCAGTTCGGCTCAGTTTAGTATTTATGCTATTATGATACATTCTGCTAAATATTGGACTCAGTAAAACTCTAAAGGATTGTGTTATTGCTCATTCTCCCGTAGTATATTGTTTTATCATCTAGCGGGGTACATCTTGTTGGAGCTCATAGACTGCAATGCTCGTGGATGTACTTAGGTTCAGTTCTGTCGGTTACAACTTCGAGACCCTTAGGGTGACTGGGCACTATTTAGAGCCCTTAAGGCTGTCAACTATTAGCCCTCCTGAGTCGGGTACCATTTGGACTCTTGAGGTTGCTAGTTTATTTTTGAACTGATCCAGTCAGTGCAGTTCCAATTTAATACGGGTGTATGATCATTGATTATTATATTCATTATCTCTGAAAAATGATAATAAGATAGGTAATAAGGTAAGTAATAAGATAAGTAGTGCATGGAATTCAGTATAATCTGAAAAATATGGAATTTGCATGAATGTATATTGTTTGCTATCTGTGCGAAAGGTTTTTGAAATGGATTTTTGAATTTATGCTAGTATGTATACAAGTGTATACTAATATTATAAGATGATATTAGTGCATGCGGTATTTTTCTGAAATATTTTCAAAACAGTTTGTGGGAGGTCCCAGATGCATTCTAGAGTTGGTATCCCTTACTAAGTTTACTTACCCCCATTCCCCAACATTTTTGATGTATTCATTTTGACTTCAGCAGCTGTTCAGCAATTCAACCTCAATGAGGCTTCATCATTTTGGTCAATTGGCACTCTTTTGATCGGGCTCTGTTTTTTTTTCTTAGACGCTCCACACCAATAGTCTGTGGGTTATGTTTTGTATTTGATGATATGTTGTTTTAAGATGATTTTTCTTTTGTATAAAAACTTATCTGTATTTCGACAATTGTAGTTATTTGTATTATTAATGAAACCTAGACTTTATTTGCTATTGTTTAATAATTGTTTTGGAATAAGTTGGGTGAAATGTCTGATTCTCCGAGGCTTGTGTGATATAGGCAAGGCCTCTGGTTCAGTTTGTCTTGTACACTGGTTATGGTTCGATTATGGTTCGTGACAAAGGTGGTATCAAAGCGTTAGGTTTCGTAACTCTGGGTCGATTGTGGAGCTTAGGTATTCTTGATCGAATCAGTGTGTTTGGCCTCTATATATCCTTCTACGTATCACTTTGGTACTGTGGCAATCATCTGCATTCTGATCTCTGCATTGCATACATGCTCTGTTATCTAATAGGTTGATAGGTATGGATCAAAATTTTGGGCCATCAGCTAGTTCAGTAGCGGATCAGAGTGATTCGCCTAATCGTCTGGTAGTTTAGGCATCACCTCTTCAGCAACCAACTCAACCTATGATTCAGAAGGATATTTTGGAGCGCATTTCCCAACGTCTCGACTGTATTGCAACGACTCTTGAGAATGACAGGGCAAGGTCCTCCGAACAGGCTCTTAAAAAAAATGAAGTTAAGGAGGCAGTAGATGGCCACCAAGTCAAGGACAAAGCAGCATATTTAGGCATTGGTATGGCGCTCCACTAGAGGTATTAGTCAGTGAAAATTACCACCTTGCAGTATGTATGGGAAGAGACATCCCGTACTATGTAACAAGGTTACATGCAACTTCTTCTTATGCTATTGTCCAAGGCACAAGTAGCAAGGTGCCCCAATAAGCTTGCCTTCGGGTCTAAGGGAAAGCGAAATAAGGTTAGAGGTTCGAGCACTACCAACACTGGCCAGAGTAGTGTAACTCAAGGAGTTCCTACTCAAGTCCTTTGTTCAACTTGTCAGGAGGTTCAGACCTCCAATGCAACAAAGACTAGTACACCTTCATATTTTTTCCAATTCTGGTACCCTTTTTGTCCCTGAATTTCTGCATATTTTAGTGTATATATCTCTTTGGAATTCTGCATGCTTCTGTATACATTCCTTTGAATTTTAGCATATGTCCTTTGATCTTCTGCATACTTCTGCATGCTTTGGTATACATCCTTTTGAACTTCTATGAATTTCTGTATATTTCTACAAGCATCCCTTAAACTTCTGTGTATTCCCATTTGGGGTTCTACATATATTCCATTCACTTTCGGTACCCTATCCTTTCTTGTTGTATCAGTTCTTATTAGACGCTAGTTAGTGGTGTTTTGTTAGAATAAATTTTTTCAAGATTCCTTGTCCTTAAATAGTGAGATTTTTGCTGATTTAGCGGTGCAAAAAGTTGTTGGTGTTTTTTCTGAGAGTGGATGATTTAGTTGATAAGCTATAATGAGCTTGGTGGATATCTAAGGTCGATGTAAGATCATAGTATCAACAGTTGAGGAATTAAGGTGGGGACATTCCTAAGATAGTTTTTCGAACCATGTATGGTTAAGATGAATTTGGTGATGTTGTTTAGCATTACTTTAGCAAAATTTTAGAATTTGGTAAATAGGCATTTAGAATGGATTCGAATTAGTATGTTTTGGTGTTTTGATGATGACATTTTGTAGAATTCGAGGAATGGAGAGAGAGGCATTGATTCGTTAGTAAATAGAAATTGCTGATGAAAGTGATTTGACGAAAATTGTAAAACGAGACTGTAAAGCACAGGGGGCTTGATGATACTATTGAGTATGAAATGTTTGAGGACTTAGAGGATTTTTTCTGTAATGGTTGATGATAGATTTATAAGTTATATTTTCGTGATGAATTGGGTTTAATTTGTTAAAGACCTGAGTTTAGCTTTCATGACATGTATGTTGTTCAGTATTAATTAGAGTGAGACAATATTTGGAGTACTGAAGGCTTTACTAAGAGCATGGTTAATTGATCATTTTATGAATTTATCTATTGATATGAGAGGGAATTTAATAATTAGTGTTTGGGGGACAATCAAGTTAATAAAGGAATTATGTTGAGCCCAATATTTTGATTCTATTGACTTTGAGGATATTCAGTATAAGGTGAATGGAGATTAATATCTGATATACGGTATATAAAGGTTAATGTATGATATACTAATGAAATACTCTAAGGATAAGAATGGTACATAATCATAGATTTGGTGACAAATTATTGTTGATTTCATTTGATTTCAATGTAATTATCGAATAGTGAGACCGTTGGAGATAATTGTAGGTATCATCGGTTCAAGGTGGACAAAATTTTTGAAGGTTAAATGATTATGGTAAGCTCTATGTAGTGAATTTTATAAATATGACGACAATAGAAAAGTTATGAGTAAGACTTGAGGAGTTGATCTGAAGTTGAATCACAATAATTCTATTACTAAATAACTTTTCTATTGTAATAATTGAAGATGTTATCTAAATTTGATTATGAATGTATGGAATAACTTGGGGGTTTGATTTGATCGAGTTGTCGAATTTGAATATTTGATGACTGATTCCTTTGAGATACTTACGATATGTTTGATGGAAATGTTTTCCTTTATGTTGTTCTCCGATATTCGGTGACTACAGATAGATAGGATTTGCAATTATGGTTTAAATTTTAATGATCTTGTCGAATAATATCTGGCTCCAAGAATTCATATCATGCAACGATGAAATGTGAGAGTTATGGTCAGTTTCTTCATGATTATTGTGTTGAGGTTCTGAGATATGTTCCCGTTTGAGGACCTAGGTTTGATTCGGGCAACTCACATGTGATTCCTTAGGGAATATGTTCTATATGTGAGCATGATAATCCGTTGAGTTTAGACTCGACTTGGTCCTAGTTGAGGTGTTAGTGAGAGTTTGGATCAGTAAGTTTAGAACTTAAGGACAAAAGGAATCTTGTGAATGAAAGCCTTACAAAGGCATGATTTTGGTAAGTTGGAGCATTGGTATCCGTGCTTATCTTATCTGTAAGAGTATAGTCAATACATAGTGCTTTTTGTGCATGCATTTCTTAGCATCATCCTTCTACTTTAACGATGAATGGGTCAGTACCTTCTGGCTCTGTGTTTGCACCCTTCAGTATCATTTGTCTCTACATATGCATCTTTCAGCATCCTCAATCCTCATTTCTGCATATTCGGTATTCTTTCTGCATCTATTCATGTTCGAGATTGAGCGATTTAGGGTGTTAGTATAATTTTAGTTTGACTCTCTGAAATTGATATGTTGAGGTTCTCGACCAAATTTTGATTTGGAGAATTAAATCCAATAATAGGTATTAGAACATTAGAGTTTGATCTATTGAGGAATCTTGGTTATATTAGTGTTTGGAGTACATCTGTAGCTATTTTGATCTGATTCATGTGGAAATTCGAGGACAAATTTCTTTTAAGGAATGAGTATGTAAAACCCCACCCATTCCGGCTAGGTCTTCTATTGTACCTTATTTGATTTCGATTGAACTTTGTTTGATTCTGATTCAATTCTTGATATTTGAGGTGATGTTTTGGTTATTAAGAATGTTTATTGAGGATGATTTGTAAGTTTGGGTTGTTAGATTTTTTTCGGGAATATGGGAGTTTGTTATTCTAAGTTAGAGATATGTTATAAGTGTGAAATTTCGTATGGAATGTGCCTAAGGAGTCATCTACATGCATTGAAGGGCACCTAAGCAAGTAGATCATAAGGCAGAAGTGAGACTGGAACTGAAACCACCATCTGTGCATGTACGTGCCGCTTTACGAATGTAAAAGGTCTATTGCATGGGCAGAAAGTCTCCTACGCACGTTGATATTGGATCTAAAATTATGGATTGTTGAAACGTACGTCTAAGCATGTTGTGGAATCATCTACGCACGTAGGACTTCTTCTATGTATGTAGATGAAGTACTACACACATAGATGTGCTCAGAATAGGTTGCTTTCAAGTGAAACACTGCATTTCGGTTTGTGGTCTATTTATACCGCTCCTCTGACCCTCCTTCGTCATTTACGCTTCTCCTCTGCCATTCTCAATTCCAAAACACTCTCTTCAATACCCATTGTCTCCCATCACTTCCTTTTGCTTCTTTTAGGTAAGATCAATTTCTTAACTCGTTTCTTTCTTCGTTTCCGGCATTGAATCATTTATTTGATTTATGGAAGTGAAAAGTGATAATTTTGCGTATAGAGTTCAAGTTTGTTCATTTCTATTGATTTAGGACTTAGACATTTGTTTTTTATGATGGATTAAGGCTAAAGGAACATAGATTAAGTTTGGGTTATGAAGATTTGATGTTGTTTTGGTGGAGTTAGGGTTTTGGCCAAATTTGATGTTGAGCTCGGATTGGCTTGTTTCTATTGAAAGGAGAGTTAAATGTTGTTAGATTATGGTTGTTTAAGGATGAAAATGTAATTATTTAACTTCGGTTTTGAAGATTTTTGAGTTTGGACGAAATGGGTTTGTTGGAAGCTAGGGTTTCGGTTTTAAATGAATTTCTGGTTACATTTGGAGTTGTCCTTGTTAAATCTTGGTAGATTTCAGTTAGAAATGCATAGATTTGAGTTGAGTGTTGTGGTTTGATGATTTATTTCTTTGGTTCAAGAAAAATCCGAATTTGTGGATTAGAAATCTCAATGATTTTGAGGTTGTTTGTTGGAATGGATGTTAGATTTGTGTTCAGGAGATTGATTATAGTCAATGTGGGTGATTGATAAAGTAGGGTATCGACCGGAATGAGATTTTAGCATTTTTTGGAATAAGTTTCTATTATACAGTCAACTCTATAATTTTTGAAGAGTTTGGGTTAGATTTGGAAATTTTGAAAGTAGAGGGTTATGTTGCATCTGCATTGCATTTGTACATTTGGTAATGCCATAGTACCATGATGCATGCTAAATTTACATAGTTATTCAAGCATAAATCAATAGCATTTTGGCCCTAAGTGTGCTTAAGTGTCCACGAATTTATTCTCTTTTCGTGTTTTATGTAGGGTCAATGAAAATGCATGGAATGTGAATGAAATGTGATGAAAATGGCATGAAAAATGAGTCCTCAAAAGGATCTTAAGCTGTCATGACCCGTTTCCAGACCATAACCGACGTACAAGGTGGACCGTCTGTCGAAATTCAGCCCATCTCCCACAAGCCTCAGAGTACTCAGAAACTCTACCCAATTATTCTTTTTATTATTTATCCAAATTAGCAAACATTCAAGTTTCATAAATTAAAACAAAAGTGTTATAAATCAGAGTACATATATATATATATATATCTATATATATATATATATATATATATATATACAAACGTTTAGTCTCAAAATACAAACAGAAGCCAAATCGTGAAACCCAAACCCTCAGTGTGCAGCATCTAACCAAACATACCAACTGGAACCCGATCAAAAGGGCTATCACTTCTAAACTGACGACCCTACTGAACGCAGAAACTGAATTACCTGAAAATGTTAAGGAGAGGGGGTGAGAAAACTCAGTGAGGAATGACGCTCCAAAATGTCTCTAAGACCTCACATAAACTATTTTGAAAACATTTATAAAACTTTCACATGCAACATATACAAGAATATGTTTATTCACTCGATATACATACTAGTATAGTTCAAAAATGCTTCAAAAAATATTTCGCAACCAGAGCAGACAATATAAAGCCAGAAGTAATCCTGTTAAGTGTGGATGAAGGTTAGATGGTGAAATACATCGTAACCAATGCTTCTGTGTAATGTTGATAATGTTGTATAAACATGTGCTCCTTCAAGGGAAGGAAAGAACACCACAACACATGATCATACCATGTGTGCTATATACGTGACCATGGGGATGGAAAAGATTTATAAACGATCTCATTTTTCCTAGTGTGAGACCATGTCGTGAACATGTGGTTCTCGGTACTACGTACCCTTAGAACCATTAACACATTCAACACGTGTAGTTGATTTTGGCAAATCTAGCTTGCCATTAATGGTCATAGTTGATTCAACCAAGTGTGGCAAGCTAGGCAAGTAAACTTAGCTATGTAGATTGTCTAGTGTAAGAAGGGAAGTTTGTTTCTGGACGTATTTGCACCAGTCTCATAAGTTTGCTTAGTTGAATCTCATGTGACGTGTCACATGTTGTGTGAACTATGATTAAAGCTTTCGTGAGATCGAGTAGTTTGAAAGCAGCGATTGTATGGTTACGAACTAGGGGAAGGCATACGTTCTAGAATATTGTGATGTTATTGCATACACCTTGGTAAAATGAAGTTGTTCTACAAGAGATGCCTTTTGGCATGATTTAGATATGAGTTGTTATATAACCCTAACAGGTGTGTAGCAAATATGCTCTCATTATATGTTGTTCGTACGGTCTATTTGCATGTATGACAAGAGATCTTTATCATGATTGGTAGTAGTTCCATTATGATCCATGACGAGATATGGTTCCATCATATGCGAGTGGAAGATGTTAGAAAAATGGTCCGCCCATGACGGGTGAACTGAACCTAAATGGTCAAGTATGAAACCCGAGACCATTAGTTATTGGGTTGACTAACGAGCCCGACTAATTATTGGTAATTAGCTATAGGCTTCCTGAATGGATTAGGAAAGTCCAACTAGGGTCCACTCATCATATATGAGTAAGAAACCATGGTTGCCTAATCTGTGAAGGGAACAGATAAGGTGGGAGAGAGTTAGGAGAACGCACATTCTTTCTCTCCCAACACCTAGAGTCATTTGGTCGGTGCCTTGCAAGCGTACAAGGATCGATGTAGTAATAAATTCTTGAGAGTAGTCCTAAGTATCGTTTCCTAATGGAACGATAATTAATTGTGATCACAAAGGAAAATAAAAGCAAGTAAACACATTTTAGATTTTGGGGTTTTTGAGTAAAAGTGTAAATTCAAAGCGAAGTAATCAAAAAGAGAGTTATAGTAGTGAAAACAATAAAAATAAAAGCATTGGGGCTTTTGAGGTTTCAACTTGTCACGACCCGTTTTAGGACCATGACCGGTGTACAAGACGAACCTAACCAGAGACCCAGCCCATCTTGTACAAGCCTCACAGAATCAGATATACTACCCACTTATTCATTAAAACATATATTAACTATTTGTTAAGCAAGTATATAAAAATATAAATATAACCGGAAAACATATACATATAACAAGAATGAATAATAAATCAAAATAAGTATGAAATAGGTAAGAGTAAAATCAGTATCCAAAAGTCAAAACACGACCCAATACACTAGCATTCGGTGCAGAGCCCTATCAAAACAAAGGAGCCCGAGCAAAAGGGCATCTGTAGGATAATTTTGGTATCTTGGAATGGACAGCAGAAGCAACTTGAAAAGAGAGAGGGAAATCGACACAAGGATTTTTATAGTGGTCCGGCCAACCTTACCTACATCCACTACCTAAGTCTCACTTAGGCTTTTCACTATCGATGATTGATTGCGGCTCAATCCAACAAGGCCAATACATGAGGTTGATTCCGGCTCAACACCTCCAAGGCCTCACAATGTTGTTTTCAATAGGTTCACAACAAACCTCTACAATGTTGTTTTACTTAGGCTCACAACAAACCTTTCTCACTCTCAAAGTGTATGTAAAAATTGTTTACAACATATTGAAGTATTATGCTAGAGTTGGATATTTCAGCTTGATGCTTGAACTTTGATCTCTAGCTTGATTGGTTGTTTTTCTAGGTTGAAATTGATATGAAATTTGGCACAATGAGTTTTGATGTTTTTCAACATGTTTCTGCTCTTCTCTTGATGTATTTATAGCGTTTCCATGCCATATGACCGTTGGTGGTGACAAACTAGCCGTTGGAGTGCATTTAATGCAGTTGCAGCTTTCTGGAAACATTAATGATGTACGTTGCAATTTGTAAGACATACGTTCATCTCAGTTGACGTACGTTGTACTGATCGTGACGTACGTTGTGCATGTATGACGTACGTTGTTAAGGATCCAGTAGCCTCTGTTTGCATTCAGCTCCATGTCTATGTACGTTACAGATTCTCTAAGTACGTTGTACTCCATAACGTACGTTGTGACTTTACAAGGCGTACGTTGATCACGATATTTTCCAGATAACGTACTTCAGCTTTGTTGTAACGTACGTTGTTGCTTTGCAGAGCCTTGTTTC
>CAODLS011469665.1:0-16150 GCA_948243855.1 Flueggea neowawraea | reverse complement strand
AGGATCTACCATAATGCCCTCTCTTGACACTACGTGTCCTAAGAATGCCACTTGTTCAAGCCAAAACTCGCATTTCGAGAATTTAGCATACAACTGATGCTCTCTCAAAGTCTGCAAGACTGACCGCAAGTGGTTCTCATGCTCCTCCTTACTCCTCGAGTATATCAGAATGTCATCGATGAAGACAATCACGAACCTATCCAAATATGATCTGAACACTCTGCTCATCAAATCCTTGAATGTCGCTGGTGCATTAGTCAAACCAAACGACATCTCCAGGAATTCGTAGTGACCATATCTAGTCCGGAACGCTGTCTTAGGAATGTCCTCACCTCTAATCCTCAACTAATGATATCCCGACCTCAAGTCGATCTTAGAAAACCACTGTGCACCCTGCAACTAGTCGAACATATCATCTATCCTCCGAAGTGGATATCGGCTATTCACCGTTACCTTATTCAATTATCGGTAGTCGATGCACATACAAAGACTCCCATATTCTTCTTTACAAACAAGACCGGCGCACCCCAAGGTGAAACACTCGGTCGACCAAACCCCTTGTCCAACAACTCTCTCAGTTGAGTCTCTAACTCCTTCAACTCACCTGGCGCCATCCGATACGGTGGAATCGATATCGGATTAGTACCAGGCTGCACCTCTATGGAAAACTCAATCTCCAAATTAGGCAAAAGTCCTTGTAACTCCTCGAGAAATACGTCAGAGAAGTCTCGTACCACAGATACGTCTCCAACTCTCAACTCCGATCCCTCAGACACAGTTAGAACGAAAGCCAAATACGCCTCACATCCTCGACGAATCATCCTTTCGACTCTTACTGCTGACACGTATCCCCTTACAGCACTGTCTCGCTCACCCTGATAGCAGAACTTAGTGTGATCAGGAAGTCAAAAACATACTCTCTTAGCAAAACAATCCAGGGTCTAATGCCAATTGGAAAGTCAATCCATGCCCAATATGACATCAAACTCTCCCACGTCTAGCAAAATGAGATCAGCCTTCAACTCATGTCCATCTATGGTAATCACATAACCTTGGACCCCAGATTCGGTCAACAACTTGCTACCCAGAGGTGATGAAACCTCTAATAGCCTATCCAACTGATGCAATACTAACCCTGCCCGTTCAACAAACAGTGGGGTGATGAATGAATGCGATGCTCTAGTATCAAATAATGCATATACAGGAGTACCAGATATAGAAAGTGTACCAGCAACTGCGGCATTGGAGGTCTAAGCCTCCTAATGAGTGAGATGGTATACCCAAGCCTGCCCCACTGAAGCACTGCTCTGGGCTGCCTACCCTCTACCACTGCCCTGACCACCCTGAATCTGGCTCCCGGAGCCCCTACCAACTCCTCTGCCTGTACCGGTACTCGCTCTCCTTGAGCCTCCTGCAATAGAATGTCCTATTTGAGCATCAGTACCCCATTTCACCGGACACTCTGCTACCTTGTGACCCAGCTGTCTGCAATGGAAACAGTTACCTGTAGCTCTATTACATACTATTGTGTGCCTCTTCTTGCATATCACACAGGATGGGATCAAAATCCCAGAGCTCTGTCCCCCAATTTGCCCAGCTGGATGTACCACACTGTGGCTCTAAATACTCTGAGATCTCTGCCCTCTAAATGAATGTCGGCGTCTCTGGTCCGACTGAGATCTTTGATCACGACCATGCTGGTATCCAGATACACCCTCTGTCTTGGCCCTATTGGGCTCTCTCAGATGTCTCACATCCATATACTCCATCCCTCTGGCAGACTCAGTCATCTGCGTAACAGTGGTCAATCTCAGAGTCACCACTACTCTGCTGATCGTGGGTCGTAACCCATCCAGGAATTTCCTAGCCAACGCCTTCTATCCCTGACTTTGGGGAGGCGCGTACCTACTCAAGTCCTTGAACTTCTCCTCATATTCTGTCACCGACATACCAGACCCCTGACAAAAATCAGTGAACTCATTTACCTTCTTGTCCTGAATGCTCTGAGGAAGGACATAAGAAATGAGCTCCTCTTTAAATCTGGCACAACTGAAACCCTCTCGAGCCTCAAGGCTCCTCCACCATCTGGCTGTTAGGCCACTCAGGAGAAATGCCCCGAGTCTGACCCTACTGGCATCATCAATAATGCCCCAAGCCTCAAAACGAAGCTCCACCTCTAGAAAGAAATCATAGGGATCCTCCCCTATCACACCAGAGAATCTAGGAGGTTGTAACTTCATGAACCTATCCAATTTATCATTCTCCTTAGTCTGTAGTGCAACCATAATAGCATCAACTGTGACCCCCTCTGACTGCGGCGGCTAAGCTGGTGGCACTAATGGCAGAACTACAGCTGCCCTAACTAGCAAAACTTGCTGATCAACTGCTGGTTGATCAACTACCGGCTGACTCGTCTGAGCTCTCTCTATCTGCTCAAGAACTCAAGTAATACACTCAAACATCTACATCTGAGCGGTAATAAGCTGCAGATCCACAGCAGAATGAGTAATTGGCTCAACAAGCACTCGTCTAGGTCTACCTCGACCTCTACCTCTACCACGTGCGATATCTACAGATACAGATAGACAGAACACATATGCAAATGTCAGCATGCTCCATGATTGCCACAGTACCATACATATATCAGAAGGGTATACATAAGCAATTGGACTGACTCGATCAAAGATACCTATGCTTCACACCGATCCCAACTATACCAATACCTTAGATTTACGAAACCTAGGCTCTGATACCACCTTTGTCACGACCCATAGTCGGGCTCGTGACCGGCGTACGAGGCAAACCGTCTGTGGAAGCCCGATCCATCCCGCACAAGCCTCTGTGATCAGATATACTACCCGACTTATCCAAATATTTATTTAAAACATTTATAAAAGCGTTTATAAATGAAATAAAATCATATATATATAAATAAATACCAACAAATATATATATATATATATATATATATATATATATATATATATATATATATACGTATACAGTATATCAAAATACCAGTGAAAATATAAATCACCAGAGTAAATCCCAAAATACAAAAGTGAAGCCCAGCATCCCAACAGTAACCCGATATGAAGCACTATGACATAGCAAAGTAGAGTCCCGAGCGAGGACACTCACAATAGTGAAGGAGCGTGTCACTAGGTCCGAGGTACGGATCAGATACTGTGCGTCCAAAAGATGCCACCTGCGAACAAAGGTATAACATGGACAACAGAAGAAAAAAAAGGTAAGATTCCCTAGTGAGGAAACAGCACGTCAGACCGCCTTGTACATGCCTCACAAAGACTAGTCTAAAAACCACCTTTCAAAATATCACACACGTACTTATATACCATATAGTATACACACTATATACATAGTATATTTTTTCGAAATACGTTTTACCAAAACGTTTGCATCCAAAACATTCACATGCATTCAGACAATATATGCATATACTTGTGCATTCATAGTACGGGACCATGAAATATTTCCATATCCATATAGCAGTGTGGACTCTGCCACCTGTCTGCTTAATAAATGCGTATATCTAGCCTAGATACACATTCACCCCAATCCCTGGTGACTAGGGCCATAAACATATAATGGTATACCAAAGACTACATACTCCGTAGTAGGGTGATAACATACAATGGTATACCAAAGACTATATACTCCGTAGTATGGTGTCCCCATGTCAATGTGTTATATACATAGTATTCCACATACAATCATGCAATATCTTTTCTTTTATGCCATCATTTACAAAATGTTCTTGTATATATATATACCCATATATACTGTAGATTTTCCATATCAAAACGTTGGTTAATAATAATCACATATCCAAATTATTAATTAACCCAATAATTATCAGTCAATTTATGTCATAGCCAGACATATCAAAAATAACATACTTAATTTTGAAGACAAAGCCTACGTGTCTGAAGCTGTTATTTCACTCACCTCGTATCCAAAGTCGTGGATCCAGTCAAATATCGCTCGCAGGTGGCTGCTCCTACTGGCAAGCACACTGAGCTGTACATATACAGACATAGCAAATATCAATATGTGGTACTGTGGCGGTACCAATGCATGTATGCAAATGCAAATGTTGACTAACTCTCGATGATATCGAGAACTTATGCCAAAATACCCAAATTACCATTTCGATCTATACCCGATCGATCAAACACTCATACTGGCTTCCATCAGCCTCCCAAGCAAGGATTTAGCCTTAGATCCTACAAACAACTTCAAAATTATCAAGAATCCAAATCCCCAAATTTGAACTTCTTGACCCACTCGACACAAATCGTCAAATCTTGACACCCAACTTCAGATCTATGTATTTCTAACACCTATCTATCATAATACATCAGATACAACTTTGGATCTGATGAGAAATCTACCAAAATCCAAAACCTTAGCTCGGATCAAACCCATTTTGTTCAAACACGAAATCCTTAGAAACCGAAGCTAGAATCATGTGGTTACAACCTTAACCAAGCTTAATCTACCCTTATTTAACTTCCTTTACAACAGGAAAGGAAGATCTAAACCCCAAAATCCATTCAAAATCCTAGATGAACAAATATGAGGTGAGATTACAGAAAGAAGAGATCAAAGAACAATTCTTACCTTCAGAATCGCAATGGAAGTGCTGAGGAGTGATTGCAAGTGCAGAGGAGTAATTGAGAGAGTGATTTTGGTGGTTGAGATGAGTTATGACAGAAGATTCGTAGGTGCGTGTATTTATAGAACCTCATAACTGAAACGTGGCATTTCATTTAATGCATTCTGAAAAGGTCCATCTATGAGCGTTGAAACTTCCTCTACGTACGTTGACCGACTACTACGTGCATAGACGAAGCTCCTGTGCGCGTAGACCGTAGATCTGACAACCTTTCCCTCACGGATCTAGGATCAACGTGCACACCATCTAGTGCTATGCACGTAGATCACCCTGCTCACAAAGGTTCCAAGTCCAAATCACGTCCAACGTGCATGGACGTCTCCAACGCATACAGACGTACGCATGCACATTCACGGTCTGGATCAGACATCCATCTACGCACATAGTACAATCATCTACGCACGTAGACGACCTCCTGAACTCAATCTATGAGCGTAGAACGTCTCCAACTCACACAGATGACCTGCTATGTGCTTGCACACATAAACCACCTCCAAACATTCTCAATCAAAGTTTAACACCTCGAGACCCCGAATTTCCTGAAGTCTTGATGAAATACCACAAAATTCCGGTCAGAACAAACAGGATATTACACTTGTATTGTCCAAATACTTTGCCACATGATGGGCCGAGAAGTCAGGAAACCATTGTTCCTAAGACGATTTCTCAAGGTGTAGGCAAATCTACAGATAGAGATACCACTCCGTTGCCAATGGGAACATCTCAGTCTTCTCATGTAGATAACACTACAAGAAAAAGCCTCATCGCACTTTTGCGACGAATTCAATGTAAAAGGCTAGGTTGACAATCTTGCGCCAAATTTCGTCGAAAAAATTTTGTGACAAAAAGATATTCATTGCAAAAATTGGTAGGAAGCTTCCCACCAACTTTTAGTGAGCGATTTTGCGACAAAATGAGAATTGTCGCAAAAAGTTGGGACCAAATGACGTTCATAGCAAAAAATTGCGACAAAACAACTATTCGTCTCAAAAAGTTACGACAAAATGATTCCGTCGCAATGTTTTGTGACAAAATGTCTTTTTGTCGAAACTGTTGAATATTAATTTAAAAAATAACATAAAAATATTAAAATTCAACATTACTTACGGTCTAGATTTTTCGGCGACATGATTTCATGACTTCATTAAATATCTCAATTGTTGAAAAAAAAGGATCAACATAAGATAATATTAATCCAATTATACAATATATACTACATTATTATTTCTAATTTGAAAAATAGCCATCAGTAAATCTGACTAAGAAGCTTATATTCTGTTATTATTATGTGTGCAACATTCAACACGACCAAACCAAAAAAAAAAAACAAAGGATGATAAGCATAGTTGTAAAATTAATATTATTTGAATATTAATTTAATAAATAAAAGGAAAATATTAAAATAAAATATATAATTGAATATGTAAGATATTTTACTTTTTCTCATGGAAATATACAAATTATATTACATTTAATGAATAATTGGAGTTTTGTTACATTTAGTTAGTGCTTGAATACATGGAACCAATGTAATGCATATATATATATTATATATACACACTACATTGCAATGTTTACGGGAATGGATTATTCAAACATTTTATTTAACAATCTAATTTTTTGTAATGTTATATTTCGTAAATTTTCACCCAATTTTTGAAAATTATTCATTTCTTTTTTTAATTTGACAGGACAAGATTGTGTTTTTTACAGGAATTTTTTTTTCATTTTGCGACAATTTCGTCGCAACACAAAATTGCGACGAAGTTCGTCGAAATTTAGCGATGAATTTAGTCGCAATTCTTGTTTTACGACGAAATTCCTAGCTACTTTTGCGATGAAATCTTTTTAGTCGCAATGGTTTTTTGTTTCATTAAAGAAAATCAAACTCTTAATTTTCATTAATATAACAAATTAAACAATATGTTAATTCTTTTATTTTGTTATTGTACTTATGTTCATTATGATAAATATAAATTAATCAATAATTGGAGATTTGTTACATTTAGAATGTGCTTGAATACATTGAACCAATGTAGTGTGTATATATATACACACTACATTTCACTATTTACGAAAATATATTATTCAAACATTTTATTTGTCAATCTAATTTTCTCTAATGTTATATTTCTTAAAATTTTCACCCAAGTTTTGAAAATTACTCATTTCTTTTTCCAATTTGATAGGACAAGATTGTGTTTTTTTTTAAGGAAAATTCCCTTTTTTCATTTTCCAACTAGAAGCCAAGCTAAAATATATTCTTATAATTTAGTTATTTGTGTTTTGAACATTTTTTAATCAAATATATTGACATATTTTGTTCTATTTGTAGTCACATTTTAGGATGGATACGGAAGACGAGTTGGAAATCAAAAAATTAAGGAGAAACCGGGCATGCAGACGATACAATGACATCCTTCACAGGATTCAAAAAAAGAAGGATTTCTTGGAACAAAAGGGTTTCGTGTCGAGCTAGGCTTCCATTTTTGGACTCGACGAGAAGACCCATTAGATAGTTCATGTACTTATTATATTTTGCAATTAGTAAATATTAAATATTTGTAATATATTTTTGATATTTAAATATTAAAAATTTATTATATTTTGAAATAAATGAAATGTTATATTTTATTTACTTTATGTTCATTCCTATTAAATAATTTAATAATATTAAATCAAAAAATTAAGAAATAATTAACAATAACATAATTAAATAATTAATAATAATAATAATAACAATAAATAAATTGCAAAAAATTCGCCACAACATTTTGCGACGAATTTTGTCGCAAAAAATTTGAAAAAAAAATTGTCGCAAAATTTGTGACTAAAATTGTCACACAATTTTGCGACAAAAATTTTGTTGGGTTTTTTGCGACGAATTTTTTTGTCATAACAGTGTTTTACGATGAAATTCCCCCTTTTTGCGATGAAATTCATTTGTCGCAATTTAGGCATTTTCTTGTAGTGTGAGACACCACAGGAGGATGATATGCATAACTCAGCTCCAACAGATGTTCCCCAGGAGGAGGAACTTCATCAAGAGGTGTACGATCGATAGGATCGATGATCTTCATATCAAGGGTGGGAGGTAATTTCTTCCACTAATCCTTGTTGACCTAACTTTGTATAAAATAAATTAATACATACACTTTAATTGATTTTTTTTGGTATCCTTGAGCCTAGCAATAATGTGTCTTTTTGGATTGTTAAGGTCATCCACAAGAGTCCATGTGCAACTGGAGTTGATTGGACAAATGTTTACCACCTAAAACATTTTTTATATGCAATAAACACTAAATTAGCGAATGGAAGGCAAGTCACATATATTCTTACAATTAATTGTTTACCACCTAAAACTTTTTTTTTATCAAATATATTGACATATTGTCTTGCATTTGTGGACACATTTTAGGATGGATCGAAAAAGAGAAGTGGTAATCAAAGCATTGTGGAGGAAGCGAGCTGCCAAGCGGTACAATGGCATTATAAGGACGATTCGAACAACTAAGACGAAGCCTTCGTGGTTGTCCAATGACGATTACACATCATATCTTGCATTCTGGATGTCCAACGATTTCCAACGCATATCAGAGAACAATCAGTGCAATAGATTGGCTAACCTTGCTCTCCACACTAGGGGATCCATCACACATTTGGAACACAGAAGGCAACTGGTAATGAGTTCTAACTTTCAATTTCTACAAATTTGATTCTTATACAGTGTATATATGAACCTGTTATTTTTGTTTTGCAAATTCGTAAGTGTAATTGAGAGGTTGGCATGTGAGAGCTTCACAGGTACGTCCATAGTATAAATCACGACGGACAACCATTATTTGACGATCAAGCACGGGAGGTATCGGTGAGTATTATGGACCTTAAGTGAATTATTATATATATTCTTATAACAATGAAGATAATATATTGCATTTCCTTTTTTAGGAGAGTTGTGATCAACTCTTAAATGAGCGTATGTCCATTCCAGACTCTTAGCCTATGCTGGATGATCAGTGTGCTGTATTTCATGAGGCTGCTGGCGGTGTTTGTCGAGATGAAGGAGTTTACGGCATGGAATCAGAGTCTGTTATCATTTATGCAGCGGAAATCCATCGTCCACACATCACACGTTGTGTCAACAACAGTGAGCTCTGTTGCGAGAATACTGAGCTACGACTACAAATAGACGATCTTCAGTCCCAAAGCCAATCGCAATAACAGCGGATAGAGGAAATGTGTTTATCTCAGGAGTAGCAGATTGAGGAAATGCGAATAGCTCAAGTGTCTTTTCAGAGACGAATGGAGGTATTCATGAAAAAAATGGGTAATACGGCCAGCCTTGATTCTACACATGAGTCAACTGCACTTGACGTATCAGAGCCCAACAAAGAGACGCAGTAGATAGGTTTATGTAATTATGATATTTTGGTAATATTAAATATTTAAATATTTTGTAAATATTTGAGATTTAAATTATTGATATTTAATCTATTTTTGAATTAATACCAAATATTTTATATATTTTTTCATTTTTTAAATTATTCACTAATAATCAATAAAATATACTACAGATATTTGTGTCCAATCTGTCACAAAAACATTGTGACCGTTTTGCCACAAGTTTCTGTGACCGTTTTGTCGCAGACTTTGCAACCGTTTTGTAACAGTTTTTGCGACCGTTTTATCACAGATTTAGTGACCGTTTCGTCACAGTTTTTGCGACTATTTCGTCACAGATTTATCGACCGTTTTGTCATGAACATATTGTGACCGATTTGTCACAAACCATATTGCGACTGATTTGTCTCCAACTTTTGTGACCAAATTGGTCACTGACTTGTCGGGAAAAATTGTTTTGCGTTCACGTTTTTTGTGACCGAATTTGTGTCGCAACACCATTTTTTTGCGACCAAAACGCTACTTTTGCGACCAAATTTGTTGGTTGCAAATCAGTTAATTTTTTGTAGTGAGATATTTTACCCAAAAATTGAATCAAATTTATGTTATTTATTAAGAGTGTTTGATTTAGTAGACTAATCAATACTAAATAATTACTATTAATGATTAAAAATTAATAAGAATAGCTTTTTCATATTATAGTATATTAATTATTGTTAACTATAAAATATATTAAAATTGTAATAACCCTCCCGTTCAGATCAATTCTCTGTAGCGTTTCGATCGACTTCGACAATGTCTTTGGTGGAACGTCATTTGATTTTTGATGATCCTAGTTCAATCCCAATTTGAACCTCAAATGATTGAGGTGATGTTTTGGTATTTAGAGGTGTTGAGAATGTTTTAAGAATGTTATCCATGAAAGTTTGGGTTTGGTTAAGTTCCAGGAGTGATGGAATTTGTGATTTAAAGTTAAGAACACATTTGAGAGGTGATTTTGTGCGCATAGAGCTTGCTGGAAGCTATCTACATGCATAGGAGAAGCATATACGTACGTAGTAGGTGATTTAGGTTGATTTGGGGGCGGTATAAGTCGTCTGTGTACGTCGTAGGAGGAGCCACACACGTAGATCATGATCTGGGAACGATCTGAGAGATGTTCATGCCGACTACGTACATTGTAAAGGGATCAACGCACATAGAACAGGCACAACGTACGTTGTGTTGGGTAAGAAGTACGTCGATCATGGATTCTGGAAATACGACATTTTTGGATTGAAAACTGACCACGTCTACATACACAGTACATGGTGCAACGTATGTAGAGGAGTCATAACGTACATTGTCTTGAGGTATAATGTACGTTAGCCTTTTAATTCAGTGACACGTTGCGTTTCAATTCGTCTGCCTTTATAAGCACACCTCACCCGACTTTTTCGTCATTCCGTCTCATGTTCATTCCAAATCACTCTCAACTCTTCTAAAACTCTCTCCTATGGTCTCTTATTTGTTTCTTAACATCTCTAGAGGTAAGATTATGCATCTAATATCTCTTTTTCGTCCGTTTGATGCCTCTGATTTATGGATCTCATTTGGGTCCGATTTGACCTAAGTCTTTCAAATCTGAGTGATTCGGTTAGTATGGATGCTAGGGGTTGTCAGATGATGATTGTATGAGGTAATATTGTTCTTCCTTTCCTCTTATTTTATCATTTTCATGCATCAATCTCGGAATCTCTTTTTGGACGAATTTCCTTCTAGGGTTTGGATTTGATGTTTCTGTTGGAGAGATTGTTAGGTAATGATTGTTTATGGTTATTAGAGGTTAGATTAACATGAATCAAGCTTTGAATCAAAATATTTGAGGTTTCTTTGAATGGGATAGGGTTTGATTCGGGTTTGTGAAGATTCATGATGATTTAGAGTTGTTTTTGAGAAACCAATCATGGATTTGAGTTCCTGAGGTTGATTTTGATCATTATAGGTGTTTGAAACTGATTTCTATCGGTTTTGGAATTCGATATATAAGCCGTGTCTTATATATCCTTTGGTTTTTGATAAACCCGGTCGTATGACCGTTTGTGATTTGTTTTGATATACCCAGTATTAGGACCGTTTGTTATTTGATTTAAATATATACTATGTATATGTTTTAGAGACGAAACACCTCTTCTACAAGGCATGTAGCTCTTGGTATGCCAATGAATGAGACAACCCAGGTACTAGGGGTGTCGGTAGCCATATTGCCTGACGAGGCATATGATTTGATATTGATAGAGGCGAGTCCTCATCACACTATGGCTGGTCCACACTTTTCGTGATTGATGGCAGAGTCCACGTCACGCTTGTTATGTCTTGTGATTGGTGGCAGAGTCCACATCACGCTTGCTTTGGTCCCGGATCTATGATATATGTTTTTGACTCTGGTATTTATAGAATACATTTTGTTTTTTAACGGTGGTGGGGAAAACCTCAACTAATGGTGATGGTGGGTCAAACCTCATAGGTTGAGTCTAGGCGAATCCCACATCTGCAGGTTGAGTATAGGCCAATCCTACACCGATAAGATATGATTTTAAAAATAATACTATTAGTATTATGATGCTTACAAGGCAAACTTTGATTTGGAATTTCTAGTAAAGCTAGAAAGGTTTTGAATTTTGATACAAAACTTTCAAAAAAAGGTTTGAAAGGGTTTTGACTTTTATTTTGGAGATTTTGTATAACTTTAAAGGGGTTTTACTTTGGAAATCTCAGATAAGATAAAACGGTTTTGGGAAACGGTTTGCTTTGTTATTGAATCACATTGGCTTTGATGAGTTTTGAAGAAATATTGGAAAGATTTTAGAAATATTCATGAAAGTTTTTGATAAACTCATGAATGATTTTGTGTATGCTGTTTGCTTTGATTGAGAACAATTTCGAAATGATTTTTGAAAGTCTATTATGGTATAGCTTGTATACATATATTTATATGTTGGCTATATTTGCATGTGGTATTTTCGAACTATTTTCAAAACAGTCTTTGTGAGGCACGTATGAGGCAATCTGGAGTGCTTTCTCTCACTAGGTTGACCCCTATTTTCTTTGTTTGTTTTGTCCCCTGTTTATTGCAGGTGACTATTGGGGATTATGATTGTTGACATTTGATGTTCAGTGAGGTATCCTGACGTTGCAGTCAGTGCCCTTTTGATCGGGCCCCGTTTTATGATTAGTAGAGGCTCCACACCGGGTTTTCTGTGGGTTTTGTTTTAGTTTTTGTTATTGCATTTGGTATTTCAAATGTTTAATTTGAAATTATTTCCACACAAATCTATATTATGTTTTGTTTTAATAAATGATGTTGAAAACTCAAATTGGTTTTTATCATATTTCATTAAATATGATTTTGGCGTAATAGTTCTATATATGGAGGCTTGTGCGAGATGAGCCAGACTCCCATAGACGATTCGCCTTGTACGCTGGTCATAGTGCCAGGAATGGGTCGTGGCACCATGCCTAGGATAACATCAAACTCTCCCATGTCTAGCAAGATAAGATCAGCCTTCAACTAATGCCCATCTATGGCGACCACACAACCTTGCACCCCAGATTCAGTCAACATCTTGCTACCCAAAGGTGATGAAATCTTTAATAGCGTATCCAACTGATGCAATACTAACCCATCACGCTTAACAAAAGGTGTGGTGATGAATGAATACGATGCTCCAGTATCAAATAAGACATATGAAGGAGTACTAGATATAGAAAGCGTACCAGAACTGCGGTATTGGAGGTTTGAGCGTCCTGATGGGTGAGATGGTATACCTTAGCCTGTCCTCTTGAAGCACTACTCTGGGTTGTCTGGCCTCTGTTAATGGCCTGACCACCCTGACTATGGCTCTCAAAACCTCTGCCAACTCCCCTGCCTGTACCGATACTCACTGTACCTGAACCTCTTATTACAGACTGTCTTGCTCGGGCCTCAGTACCCCACTTCACTGGATACTCTGCTATCTTGTGACCAGACTGTTTGTAATGGAAACAGTTTCCAATCGCTCTATTGCATACTATTGAATGTCTCATCTTACAAATCACACATGGAGGAATCAAACTCCCTGAGCTCTATCCCCCACCCTGCCCAACAGGTTGTCCTACACTATAGCTCTGGGTGCTCTGGCTAGGTCTCTAGCCTCTAGAGGAATGTCAGTGTCTCTTCTCTGAATGAGATTCATAACCCTACTAGCCTCCCAATACACCCTCTGTCTTCGCCCTCTTGGGCTTTCTAGGATGCCTCTCATCGATGTACTCCATCCCCCTAGCAGACTCAGTCATCTGCCTAATAGTGGTCAATCCCAAAGTTACCACCACTCTGCTGATCGTGGGTCGCAACCCATCCAGAAATTTCCTCGCCAGTGCCTCATTTCCCTGACTCTGAGGAGGTGCATACCTACTCAAATCCTTAAACCTCTCCTTGTACTCCATCACCGACATACCATTCCCCTGACAAAAATTATTGAACTCATTCGCCTTCTTGTCCCGGATACTCTGAGGAAGGATAGAAGCAATGAGCTCCTCCTTAAATCTGGCCCAACTAAAACCTCATCGGGCCTCAAGACTTCTCCACCATCTAGCTACTAGACCACTCAAAATAAATGCACCAAGTCTGAGCCTACTAGCATCATCAGTAATGCTCCAAGCCTCAAAATGATGCTCCACCTTTAGAAAGAAATCATAGGGATCCTCCCCCATCACACCTGAAAATCTAAGAGGCTATAGCTTCATGAACCTGCCCAAGATGTCATCTTCCTTAGCCCGTGGTGCATCAGGTCCAACCACTGGAGCAAGAACTATGGCTTCCTCTGAATGTGGTGGCTGATCAGATGTCACTACTGGCGGAACTAAAGCTGCCCCTGCTTGCAAAGCTGGCTGATCTATCGCTGGCTGATCAATTGTCGGCTGACCCGGCTGAGCTCTCTCCATCCGCTCAAAAACTCGGGTCATACACTCAAACATCTCCATCTGAGCGGTAATGAGTTGCTAGAGCTGAAGCTGCTGCTAACATACTGGCGCTGTAGCCTCTGGTGCACTATGTGAATCATGCATATCCACAGCAGACTGAGCATCAGGCTCAACAAGCACTCGCCTAGGTCTACCTCGACCTCTACCACGACCACGTGCCATATCTATCGATGCAGACAGAAATATATGCAGATGTTAGAATGCTATATGGTTTGCCACAGTACCGAGATAGATATCAGAAGGGTGTACAGAAGCAATTGGACTGACTCGATCAAAGATACATATGCTCCACACCGACCCCAATATACCAAATATATGAACCTAGTTATGTCTCTGATACCACCTTCGGTATCAGAGTACATAACTACCCAGGCTTACAAAACCTAGTCTCTAATACCACCTTTGGTATCAGAGCGCACAATTACCCTAGATTTACGAAACCTAGTCTCCGATCCATCCCGCACAAGCCTCTGTGATCAGACATTCTACCCATTTTATTCAATTAAACATTTTAATTATAAAAAAATTTTATAATTAAAAGTAAACCATATATATATATATATATGATATATATCAATATAGCAAAATATTAATAGAGTTATAAAATCATCAGGGTTATCCTAAAATACAACAGTGTAGCTCAATACCCCAACAGTAGTCAAATGTGGAGCTTTATGACATAGCAAAGTAGAGTCCCGAACGAGGGCACTCACAATAGCCAAAAGCACCTCACTAGGTTCGAGAGGTGGATCAGATACTGAACGTCCAAAATGTCAACTGTGAACAAAGGTTAACATAGACAATAGAAGAAATAGGGGTAAGAATCCCTAGTGAGGAGACAACACGTCAGACCGCCTCATACGTGCCTCACAAAGACTGGTTTGAAATCCTTTTTCAAAATACTGCACACATATATAGATACTATATAGTATACACACTATATACATAATACATTTGCTGAGAATCGTTTTACCAAAATGTTCGCATTCATATCATACAACATGCATTCAGGCCATATATACATATACTTGTGATTTCATATTACGGGACCATGAAATATTTTCATATCCATATAGCAGTGTGGACTCCGCCACCTAAATGCTCATAAAAGTGTGTACCTGGCCTGGATACACAGTCACCCCATTACCCCGGTAACTAGGGCCATAACATACAATGATATACCAGAGACTACATACTCCGTAGTAGGGTGATAACATACAGTGGTATACCAAAAACTACATGCTCCATAGTAGGGTGATAACATACAATGGTGTACCAAAGACTACATATATGTAGTAGGGTGTCCCCACATTCTGTGTGATACATAATATTTCACATACAATCATGCAACATATTTTCTTTTATTACCTCATTTACAAAATACTCTTTGTATATATATACCAATATATACTTTATCTTCCATAGAAAAACGTTGGTTAATAATAATCGCATATCCAGATTATTAATTAACACAATACTTATTAGTCAAATTTCATGTTATAACCTGACACATCAAAAACAACATATTTAATTTTGACGACACAACCTATGTGTCTGAAGCTGCTATTTCACTCATCTAGTATCCAAAGCCAAGGATCCAGTCAAATACCGCTTGTGGATGTTTGCTCCTACTGGCAGACACACTAAGCTGTACAGATCGATGTATGACATGCAATGCAGATGCTGACCCTCAAGTCATTGAAAATATATGTCTGGAGTGAATCCATCATCCTCGACCCAAAATATACCATATACGTAAAATTACAGTTTGGTCTCCGACCAGTGTAAACTTACGTTTGTCCCCGAGACTCGACAAATTACAAAACAGTCCTCAATGATTGTTAGGATTACCAACTAACCATCCATAAGTCAGAATCCCCAAATTCTATCCCCAACTCCCAGAAATCGCGATTTACAAAACGTCATGATTTGGTCCCTCAGACCCATGGTTTACTTGAGTTAGTCAGAGGCTAACTCAAGTTGAACATGATCCAATTTACTAGAGTTAGTCAAGAAATAACTAAAGTAAATTCATGGAAGTTTTACTCG